>PVLC010010268.1:0-37595 GCA_004027655.1 Graphiurus murinus | reverse complement strand
TTGGGAACCCTAGTACATTGTTGGTGGGAGTGCAAACTTGTGCAACCACTGTGGAAAACAGTATGGAGGATTCTCAGAAGAATGGGAGTGAACCTACCATATGACCCAGCAATTCCACTACTGGGTATATACCCAACAGAATGGAAACCAAATTATCAGACCGATGCATGTGTATCTATGTTTATAGCTGCACAATTCACAATGGCCAAACTATGGAAGCAGCCAAGATGTCCATCCACAGATGAATGGATTACAAAACTATGGGATATGTACACAATGGAATTTTACTTCCCTTAATCCTATTCTAAGACAGGTTCACTCTTGCCTTCAAGATATTCCTCAGAGAGCAACCAGGATTATCTTTGATCACGTCACTACCCTACGAAAAACTTTAATATTTTCTCTCTGCAATTACAATAAAATACAAATGTGAAGCATGACAGCTGCATTTCTCTTCAATTTTATCACAGGTCACTTTCCCACTGATTACAGAATGAAATCATGTAGTTTGGTCCTCAAACAGGACACGTTCCTGTCTGTTTTGCAATCTTTTGTTATTGGCTTATTTCTCCTTCCATGAGACTCAGCCCAAAAGGCTCTTCCATGCAACTCAACCTAAAGTGGGAGGCAATTTTTATTCTTTGCAGTGGTATCCTATACTTTTTCTTCTTTATATTTTTCCATATAGTGTTATTATGTATATAAATTTTTGAGTAATATATATTTGTTTATATTTATTCTCCTCCCAACCCTACTCAACTATAACCACTATTTGAACAAAGACTGCCTCTGTTTTAATCACTATTGCACACTTTCTCCTTACTTTGCCCAGTGCCTAATATATATGAGCCAAAGAATCTTGTTGAGGTAATGGAATAAAATAGAATTTTGAGCTGTCTTAAAATCTAGTTCATTTTAATTAGTGTAATATCAAACATCCAGAGAAAAGAGTCTTTAAGCTTTAAGCCTACAACAGAAGTCTTAGTTCAACAGACATGATTGTAAAGTTAATTTACCCCTAGTCCAAAGAATGTCTGTCAGAGTTGTATTTTTGTTTCTACAAAAGTAATCTGACTCCCTGCAGGTTCTTTAAAATATTAGGAAATACTGCTTGAGGCTGCACCATATAACACTACCTTTGAATGGTCAATTTCAGTGAAAAAGTAGAACTTGGACTAGAAAAAGAAATGGCTTGTAAGCCGCTGTGCAAAGGCTGGGCGTAAGGGCCTTGTGATGCTGCATTTCCACATAACACAAAGGTCCATGAAGGAACATGAGCGTTCTGCTTTTATGCTGATTATAGCATTCCCAGGATTCTAGTGACATTAAGGGGAAAAGAAGAGGTATGTGTATGTGGGATCTGGGAAAGGAATAAATCATATGCATAAATATGTTTTTCAATTTTAAAAAATTAATTTTAATTTTCCTTGAGAACACTCTTATTCAAACTACAGGACCCAGTGAAATTTCAAGGTAGAAATTTTAAGAAGAGGTGACTGTTATAATTTAACATTCCATGCAGTGCAATACTTTAGCCCGCAAGCACCCCTTGAACACTTGTGATGATGGAGAAGAACAGATTTAACTAATAAATTAATAAAAATCTTAGTGTGATGTCAAGAATATCCCCACTATAAATTCCCAAAATTGCTCTGGTTCCCTCTATAATTATACAGAAATCCTTTTCCATAGCAAAGTCTTGAAATATTTAAAATTTTCCTCCACAACTTCTGTTTTCCATACATAGATTCTCCATACCAAGCTATTTAAAATATTAGGAAATAGTGCAGCCCTTCATTTATTTATTTACTTCTTGATGACTTTACTTATACTAAAAAATATGCAGATCATCTGAATTTTAGTCTTTTGGGCACTGTACTTACTATACCGTTTCCCTTTATAATTTACCCGCATCTTTCATTGTAGGTGTGTCCATTTCTCCATTATTTGGTATATAAAAATACATACATAGCAAACAGAAGCTTTTTGCTCAGCATAAAAAGGATTTCTTATACATTCTTTCCTCTTTTTAAAGATTAGAATCAATATAATGTTTTATTATGTATGTCAGAATTATATTTTTAAGCTTCTCCTCTTAAATGTAATTATTGTCAAAATCAATATAAATTGTAATTTTGAGCTGGGTGTGGTGGCACATGTCTGTGATCCAAGTATTTGGGAGGCTGAGAGAGAAGGATCACAGGTTTGAAGACAGCTTCAGCAACTTAGATCCTCAGCAACTTGGCAAAATACTGTTTCAAAATAAAAAATAAAAAGGATATAGCTTAGAGTTAAAATGCCCCTAGGTTCAATTTCCAATAATTTCCAGTTTGTGCCTTTCAGATATACATGCAAGAAGTTTAATTTCTCTTCCATAAGATAGTCTTTCTTTCTTTCTTTTCTTTTTTTTTTTTTTTTTTTTGTGGTACTGGGGATTGAACTCAGGGGCATTCTACCTCCGAACTATACCCCCAGCCCTATTTTTTATTCTTTATTTTGAAACAGGATCTCACTAAGTTGCGGAGTGCCTCAGTAGGTAGCTGAGGCTGCCGTGAACCTGAATCCTGTGGTCTCAGCCTCCCAAATGCTGGGATTACAAGCGCGCGCCAGCACGCCTGGCTCCAAAAGATAGTCTTTCAATGAATTTAATAAAAAATTCAGGCATTTACCATCTTAAGTGTCTCAGATACATTAGTATAGAAAACAAAGATCCTTGCCCCCTCAAAGCTTACATTTCTAACTGAGGAACCAGAAAACAAACAACAAATGTTAAAAAGTTAGTAAATGATACAGTGAGTTAAGATGGTAAGTATTACTGAGAAGAGACAGTAGGCACAGAAAGGAAGTGGTGGGAGGTGACAGTCCAGGTGGTCTCAGCAAGAAGGTGGTGTTTGCGCAAAGAAGATAGTGAATCTCAAGGTGATATCTGCAAGATGACAGTTCTCTTGTCCTTCTGAGCCTACAGCCTTCCCTTCCTTTATTACCATCTGCTTCCTACAAACTTATCTAACACCTACAACATATATGTCGTATATATAGAGCATAAGGCATTATCATAGATTCCAGAGATTAAAAGATCCATGAGTCTATTTCTGTTATTAGCTCACAGCTGGTAGGAGCAGAAGCATGAAACAGACACTCTTATGTGTTAAGGGTTATAATAAAAGTGTGGATACAAATCACAGAATTGGTAGTAACTGACTTTGCCTGCTATATTTTGACTGTTTTTAAATTTTAAGAAAATAAGGTCTCCTTATCCCATGATTTGTAATTGTCATTTGCACTTCTCCTCCAGTTCTTTGTTGTTCAGATGAGTCCAGAGGGTAGTTACACTAATTATTCTCAAAAAGACTTCTGCAAATGTCCAGATATTTGTAGCTTCCTAATGAGTTCATTTTGCTTCTGTAATAGTTTTATGGCCAATTATAAACACAGCATTTCATTTTCTTGATGGTATAAAATCTGAAAATTACATAATTTATTTTTCTTTTTAGATTCACTTAAATGCTCTGTACTTAGCTTCCTTTGTTCAGTTCATGAAATTTCAGGTTCAATTAAGTCAATTTATAAAATGGCCTCGCTCCATTTTCTTTCTATAAAGTCTGTTTATATTGAAGAAGATATACTATTTCCTGATATTTTAGTCCCAAATCTCATACTTAATAAGTTGTAGCCTTACCTCTAACATATATTTTACCTATTCAAATCTCCACATATTTTATGTTCTTCATGTTGGAATTTCAACTTTTTCTTTTTTATCATACCACAGGACTTCCCTGTAATATCTAGTTTCTGTTAGTTTTTCCAACAAATCACTGAACACTTTGTCCATTGGGTTTTTCTTGTTAGGTCATACAGATAATCTCCACAGAAAAGTACTCTTCAGCTTTAAACAGATCTTTTTTTCTTCTCATACTTAAGTGTAAAGAATGTCTCAGTCAATTCCTACCAATGTATTTTCCAAGTTCTCACGAAATGTACTACATCTGTAGCCAGGAATACTTCGCAACAGCACCATAGTTCAGTGATTACTTAACACAACAATCACTTATGGGAACAGGTCCTTAAATTAACTACACCTGCCTCTTGAAGAACTTGTGACTAATGTATACAGTGAGGTGAGCCACTATGACAGAGAAGAGTCTTTCATATTTCCGGGATGAAAAGAAGTGGGGGTGGGCTCAGAACCTCAGGACTGTGACAGGGCAATCAAATGTTATTATATGATTCCATCTACATAGCCATTAGAAATTTATTGGATTGGATTTAAAATTTTATTTTATTTTTAATTTCATCTTTCATGTCCCCTCTAATATAACCTACCAGTTCCTATTTGCTAGCTCTGTTATTGGACAAAGACCCTAGTTTTCTATGAGAGAAAGATGGGCTGGGTCCAGAAGAAATGGTCAGGCAGGCCCAGCTCTGATTCCTCTTCAAACTATTTACAATATAGGTTTCTGTCCCTACTGGTAGGCCTTTGTCAGACATTTCAAGTCTAATCTTTCAAAATAAAGTCTGTTTGTTATTCTACCTAGTCTTTCATTAATTAGATATCTCTTTAAGAGATAATGCACTGTCCCTTGGTTTCTTTTCTAAAATGAGGTTGGATAACTTCTCTCTGCTATCTATAAAAATGGTCCCTGAGTACCTTTTCAATTTGAATATCTTGCAATTTTAAACTTTGTTTTCTTCCATACAATACTAAGACAGTCCCTACTCTCTATCCCCCCTTGTAAGGGACACAAGTACTTGAAACTCTTTGGAAGCTAGGCCTTTGTCCTTCCTGGGACATCTTCTAAGGAGCCTTGTCAGATGTTTACTTACCCTGATTCTGGAAACAGTACGAAACAGTGGTTAACCATGTGATTCCAGAGTCAGTCAGATTTGGGAATATATCCCAGCCCCAATACTTCCTAGCTGCAATGCACACATGGGCAGTTTCTTAAACTATGCTTTAGTGTTCTCATCTGTAAATGAGAGATAATAATAGCAATAACCTTATAGGAATCACTGCAATAATTATCTCAACTAGTAGTGAATACAAAGGTCTTGACACCAACATGCAGTACATAGAAGTATTCAGGAAATGTTTTTATGATTATCATTATAATTCTTATATCATTTTAAATGGATAATTTAATAGTTCATTCTTTCCATATTGACCCAGGCAACATGTTACTTAACAGACACTTACAGAAAAGCAAAATAACTTATTTTCTTTGTATGTACACAGCACTTCACTGAACCAAGCCTTGGTCATGGTTTGAGTTTCTGTTTCTAAGGTTCAGAGGGGAAGAATTAATATTAACTCGAATTCAGGCCAGGCAAAAAATTAATACCCCCTTTCAACTTCCAATATGAAGTGCTAATAGGATTTCCAAAACACAAGAATTAAAATAATTTAAAAAAATCATATTCCATGGTTTTTGATAAAACAAAATTTGAGTTGGGTATGATGGCACATGCCTGTAATTCCAGTACTTGGGAGGCTGGAACAGGAGAATCACAGGTTCGAAGACAGCTTCAGCAAGTAATGAAGCTCTCATCAACCTAGCAAGGCCCTGTTTCAAAATAAAAATAAAATAGGGCTGGAGGTGTAGCTCGGAGGTAGAATGCTCCTGAGTTAAATCTCCAGTACCACACAACAAGAAGAAAACCCCAAAACCTCTCCAAAAAAATAACCTTTGACTTTTACAGAAACCAAATAAATCATGATAACCTAAAATTTTATATTGATAAGGTAGATTCTTGATTCATTATCTGCCTCATAATATAAATTAGCAGTTAGTTCTCAGTAATAAGTGTGCCTGAGAATCACCTGGGTAGTTGATCTTGCTCCAGAGATTTAACTTATGGATACAGAAATCTGTATTCTTAACTATCACTTCAAATGAGCCTAATGCCAGGAGATCTGGGATTGCACACTGATGAAAACTGCAGAGTGGGCTCCTGATCTCTCACAGCTCCTAGTGTAAGTTACAGCAGACTGGGAGGTGGGGACATACACGCGCACATATTTAGTCTGTTTCCATCCTCCAGCTTCTTTTTTTTTTTTTTAATGGACAATATGAATGAAGTATGAATATATTAAATATATATGCAAGGATAGTTCTCATAAGATAAAATATTAAAGACATGATTGAAAAATCATCCTCAATCTCCATCTCTAGAACACACAAATTTTTTAAAAATGATTTTCTTGTGAAAGTTCCTTTATATGTTAGTTGTTCATGGCTCATAAAACATGAGAGAGAGAGAGAGAGAGAGAGAGAGAGAGAGAGAGAGAGAGAGAGAGAGAGATTAAGCAAATTATAATGTGATTCATTTTCTAGGTTATTCTGGCAAGCACTCAAGCCAGATAGTAATTAATTATATTTCATATAGTATCAGCTTGTGCTCTGAATCTAGAAATAGGGGGTAACATAGTATAAGAAAGAGAAAGAAATGAGAAAAACCAAGAGGGATTTCTTCCCTATTGGGAAGCAAATCCTAAAAACACTTCAGAATGAGAGGAAAGGCATAGTTTTCACTTTTTTTTTTTTTTTGATGGTACTGGGGATTGAACCCAGGGGCATTCTACCTTTGAGAAACACCCCCAGTCCTAGAGCCTCACTAAGTAGCTGAGGCTGGCGGTGAATCCGGAGCCTCTGGTCTTAGCCTCCCAAGTACTAGAATTACAAGCATGCGCCACCACGCCTGGCTTTCACATTTCTAACAAACTTTCTGCCTTGCTTTCTTTCTCCCTACATCTCTGGGTCTTTGTACTTGATCTCCACTTCAGTACCTCCCTATGGCTTGATGCTGAAGTCTTCAGAAACTTAAAAGCCATCAGCTTCACATTTTTCAGGCTCCAATTAAGATTCGACTCCTGAAGTATTGCTAATCTCAGCTGACTCTAGCATCCAAACAAACTGCTGGTATGGGTTCATCTTTGAGAGATATTTTTATTTTCAAACAATATCCTTAACCAATTGGTAAAATTTCAGGCAGTATTAAAAGAGAATTAAAAAAGTATATTGGTAAGTTTATGGAGGATTTTAAATTGGAACTGGTAAGTTTCCTCATACAAACAAGTCCCTTCTAGGTTCTTCTCTGGACTCAGTTCTCTCGAGTTTTAGCTTTGGCATAGTTTCTTTCTTCCAAAAAGAACACAGATTTGCTAAAAGGGCCAAGGAACATATATGTATTTTTTTAAAAAATTTTTTATTGTAGTAATTCGTGCAATATAGCATACATCTTTGTTAAATACAAGTTGTTAACAACATATTTGCACACAATTCTTATTTGACCCCTTCCCCAATTCCCTCCCCATCCCCTCCCCCTCCCCCTCCCTCAGGTTCACTTCAGTGAGTGACCTTGATATGATTGTGTAAGTACATCATGTGCCTTAGGGTGTCCCTCTGCCCCATGCATCCACTACAATTAAATCAACTTCTTTGCTTATCGAGGATCTCTCCTCATCTGGAGACCCTCCTATGCCCCATCTTCTCCCTAGCATCCACATATTAGGGAGAACATATGCTTCTTAACTCTTTGTGACTGACTAATCTCACTTAACATAATGTTTACATATATGTATTTTTAAATCAGGCATTCCAGAGGTAGAGAGGGAGGCTGATTTTTCAATCAGGTAATTAATATTTTATCTTTTTATGAGAAATATCCTTGCATATATATTAATCAATTCATATTTAATTAATATTATCCACAAAAAGGAAGCTTGGGGAAGGAAACAGACCACATAATATTATGCCCATATATGAAGATATCACTAACAACCTTACTACTATATATGGGGAGGGAGGAGTATAGTAGTAGGATGGGGTTAGGAGGGAACCACACAAGAGATGTTGTGTGCGTCTCTTGTATCACTTTGAATCTCACTATGATGTGTAATTATATTGCACCAATAAAATTCTAAACAAATACCAGCTTCTGCGCAACACTCCTCTGAAGCATAGGAGAAGATCATCCACAAATATTACACACCAAGATCACAGCACAGTAGATACGGCAGGTTCTTGATTAAGTAAAACCAAATTTGACAAAGCAGCAATTGCAAGTTGCTAAATTCCACTTTCAGGACTAAAAGTTCATCATGTAGTTTGCTTTACTTGGTAACAATAATGTGAATCTTATGAAGATTATTAAAATATAATGTGGATTTATAAAAGTTCTGAATTCTCTAACACTGTATTTATAGACAATTCACACTATAAGATACTGTGAACTATATTTATGTATATTTAATGTAAGTCCATATATGAATAACTAGTCACAGTTTTTTTTTTTTTTTTTTGCGGTACTAGGGATTGAACTCAGGGGCGTTCTACCTCTGAGCTATACCCCCAGTCCTATTTTTTATTCTTTATTTTGAAACCGGGTCTCACTAAGTTGTGGAGTGCCTCACTAGGTAGCTGAGGCTGGCCGCGAACCCGGATCCTCCGGTCTTAGCCTCCCGAATGCTGGGATTACAAGCGTGCGCCACCACGCCCGGCTAGTCACAGGTTTTACTTTATTCAAGTAGTCAAATTTGTGTCCCTGTGAAGTCCTGGGTTTGATCTCCAGCACCTACCCCCCTGCCAAAAAATTAGATAGATAGATAAATAAATAAATAAATAAATAAAATTACTGTTTTAAAACCCTTTCACAGCAAGGCATGGTGATACACACCTATAATCCTAGTACTCAGGAGGCTGAGACAGGAAGATTGAAGGTTGGAGGCCAGCTTGGCAATTTAGTGAGACCCTGTATAAAAAATAAAAATAAAACTGGGCTGGGAGTGTAGCTCAGGGATAGAATGCACTTGGTTATTTTGCTGTGTTTTATCTGGCCTTTTTGTGTGGCTAAAACAAGCCGGGCGTGGTGGCGCATACTTGTGATCCCAGCATTTGGGAGGCTGAGACCGGAGGATCCGGGTTCGAGGCCAGCCTCAGCTACCTAGTGAGGCACTCTGCAACTTAGTGAGACTCGGTTTCAAAATAAAGAATAAAAAATAGGGCTGGGGGTATAGCTCGGAGGTAGAATGCCCCTGAGTTCAATCCCCAGTACCGCAAAAAAAAATAAATAAATAAAAAAATAAAAAAAAATAAAACGACAGGCAAAAATCATTCTGTACCAACTACTTCTGCCATACTGATGTGGAGCATCATTAGGACTGCCCATTTAAAATACTCAAACTACTGGCTTGCCTCTTCTCTGTACTCAACTGAGAAGTAGTTGTAGTTATTCTCTAATATATGAAAGTTACCAAAGCAAAAACCCTAACATTGAATGTTTCAGAAGTGGTTTCTAGCAGATTAATTGCTTCCATTATTTAACTTAGTATAATTAAAATTAAAAGTACAATGTCAAGTTGCATGAAAAATAACCTTTAATACTCGTGCTACAAATTCAATTAGTTTTGCGTAGTCCTAAATTGATCTCTTCAGCTGAAATTCACTTGATTATTTTAATAGAATTCTGTATTTAGGCTACAATATATTTATGAATTTACATGATGTAACTAATAGTTTAACAAACTATTACTCTTTGGGCTTTAGGTGGACCCCAGGGGTAGAGTATTTGCTTAGCACCTGTGAAGTCCTGGGTTTGATCTCCAGCACCTACCCCCCTGCCAAAAAAATAGATAGATAGATAAATAAATAAATAAATAAAAATACTGTTTTAAAAACCTTTCACAGCAAGGCATGGTGATACACACCTATAATCCTAGTACTCAGGAGGCTGAGACAGGAAGATTGAAGGTTGGAGGCCAGCTTGGCAATTTAGTGAGACCCTGTATAAAAAATAAAAATAAAACTGGGCTGGCAGTGTAGCTCAGGGATAGAATGCACTTGGTTAACCCCTAGTACCACAAAAAACAAATACCACAAAAATACTTCTGTGGTATTAAAATTATATTATTTTTCTATTCTTGATTAATTTGTTTCTAGTAAAAGAATCCTTAATATTTATTTTATATGAGATTGGTTACTATTATAAATGATTTTTGGTTGTGTCTAGGGCTGATAAATCCTTTTGTATTTGGGAGACTGGGAGGGAAGACAGAACTATAGATTTCAAAATGTCTTGAAAAGTTACTGGTATAATCTCTATGTAAAGTCCAACTTCACATGAAGGGAACAAATATATATATATATACATATATATATATGTATATATATATTAAATTGGAGAAAATCAGCTTACTGATTTGCTCTTAAGATAACTTTTTTTTTTAATTTAAATAAACTCCGATACAGGAGCTATTCATTAACAAGCCTACTCAAATCCTACTTCATAATTCTTCCCCTCCTTCCCTCCCACCATCTCTCCAGTGCTGGATTAATTATTTTCTTACAGAAAATAGTTTAAAATGAAGACAGTTAATGCCAGCTCCTGCGATAGAATTGAATGAATCATCTGACGACTATTACTGGGGATCGCGGCTTTTGGAATTGATTTTTCTTCATTAGTATTCTAAATCATAACTTACAAATTCTATTTTTTGATATTTAAAAAGTCCCACAAAATGCAATTATAACTCATTTAATTCAACAAAGTAAATGGATGCCCTGAACCCATCTTTTATACCTTCACTTTATCAAGAAGCAAATAAAAAATGAACATATGTTTCTAACTTTCATCATCTGAAATGTTCAGTACTAGAAGCCTGGATAATTTTTAAAGCCCTGAATACATTAAAAATCAACTGTGCAATTTTTCCAGCTACTTAATTAAATAAAAGAAACATAAAATCTCGCATTGCTAAAACAATCTACTGTCATTTAAAGTTATAATGTTGACTTTATGTCTCTCAATTCTGATTTTGTTTTATGACAATCTCCTTCTAGATATTGATAGTGACATATATTGAAGTGAGATAAAATTTATTCTGAGAATTTTGAGATAGTTCTGGAAAAACACAAAAATTCAAAGAGTTGTTACTAATTTAGTTTGGGAAAGTAATGAGTTCTATTTTGCAATTCGAAATTCTCATAAACCCAAGTATGTATTTATGGACATACATAATACATATCTATATCTATATCTATACATAATAGGGGAGAGCAAGTATATATAATTATGTTATCAAAATTATTTCCTAAATTGATTCTCATGCTAGAATTAAGGTATTTTTTCAGTATACACTGGCCGTTTTAAATTAATATTATTTTTGATCCAAAAATCATAACTACATACATTTATGGGATAAAATGTGATATTTTGACATATGTATACAACATGGCATAATTGAATCAAGCTAATTAACACATATATCACCTTACTTACCTACTATTTTTTTATGGTGAGACATTTATAATTTGCTTTCTTCATTATTTTGAAATACACATTATTATTGACCATAGACATATTGATATGCAGTAGATCTCAAAATCGATTCCCCCCATCTCTCTGAAATTTTGTACCCTTGGATCAACAATTCCCTACTCTCTCTCTCCCAACACTCTTCACCCATCCTCAGGTGACCATTGCTCTACTCTCAACTTCTACGAAATCAACTCTAAGTTAGATACCACCGCTCTACTTTCTACTTCTATGAAATCAACTCTAAGTAAGATCATATAGTAAGCTTACACACACAATGGGGAAAGGACAGTTTCTTCAAAAACTGGTGTTGGAAAACCTGGAGAGCCACACAAAATAAAAGATTGACTACTATGAAAGATTTTCAAACTCATTAGTTATTAATGGTATTACTATAACAATGAGATATTGCTCATGCTGATATTGGATATCCTGCTATTAGCATATTAAAAATGAGGAAGTGATGCTCCTTGTTGGCAGGGATATTAGGATATAGGCACAACGATGCACTACTGGTGGGAAAGTAAAAAAGAACAGGAAACCTGGTGGGGAAACTGGCAGAACTTGACCAAATTAGTTAAGATGGCACAGAATGCTCAACCTAACAAATTTATTTCTGGACATATGCAGATATATGTAAAAGAAAGGAGACAAGTAAGGATATTCATCTCAGTGTTATTTGTGGTGGCAGAAGGTAGAGTTTATTTGGCTGTCCAGCATCAAAAGAACAGAGAGGGAAAATGTGATAAATATATACCAGGTGGTACTATGCAAAAACTAGAAAATAGAGAGCTTAGTGCATACATTGGTGATCTGAAAACCACAGTGCTCAATCAGAAATGTAAAAAGATAATCTAAATTGACAATATTGTTATGGTTTGGATATAAAATGTCCCCTGGAAAAGTTCATGTATTGGCAATGCAAAAACGTTCAATTGAAATACGAGAGTTCTAATATCATCAGTGGATAAAGCCATTGATGGGTTAATAATTTAAATGGATTTACTGGGTGGTAATATAGGCAGCTGGGACATGGCTAGTGGAGGCAGGGCACTGAGCACATGACCTTGGAGACTATATGAGCACAGGCCCCTCCTTTCACTCATTCTCTTTCTCTCTGCTTCTTACAGCCATGTCCTGAGCTCTTCAGATGTGACCTGGCCTAACATGGACTAAAACCTCTGAAACCTCCAGAACTATGAGCTCCCAAATAATTTTATCTTCCTCTACATTGTGCTGCCAGGCATTTATATCACAGAGGTGAAAATGTGACTGAAACAAATACACTCATAAGTACATGTATGTACACATAAAATTATAATGCACACTCTAGAAGAGCACATATACATACTGAAGGTACATGTTAAATATATTAGAATAACTTCTAACAAATGGGGATAAAGGGAGAGTAAATGATTAAATGAGGCAAAAGGAGAGAAGGAGAGAGGAAAGGAGAAGGAGAAGAAGAGGAGGAGGAGAAGAAGGAGGAGGAAGAAGAAAAGGAAAGGAGTAGGAAGAGGACAAGAAGAAACTCTTCTCTCCATACAGAGCTGTATGTTGTCCTCTCCACCTTGTTTCTCCAAATGTTTTCTTTTGCTACTTCCTTTCAGAACAACAGAAATCCTCTCTACAGTGTGACTGTAGAACGTATGTCTCTTAATAGGTTGTAAGCCACACGAAGGCAGCACCATGTGTCCGTATTGCTCACTGCTCTATCTCCTGCACCTGCTACAGTGCTCACACATTGAAGGTATTCAAGGAATATTTGTTGAGGGAATAAATAAGTACAGGATTTTGTACTGAGCTTACTTAGTCTAAAAGAAAGAAAAAAGCCAGTTGAACTTAAGATCTTAAAATTTCACATGGATCTTTTTACCATTAAATTCCAGGTTTCATCTCAAGAAAATAAGTTTTCATATTTCATTCCAGTGAAGCAAACAGAGCAGCAATTTTGTTTCTAATAACATTCATTTATGGTACTAACCAAGCCACTTTTGTGTTAGCTAAGATGCTTAAAATGGAGACAATAAATATTTTTCTTTTAGGTTTTTTATATTATATATATAAAGAGATGTTACTCCTCAAATAATAATGCATGTTCTTAGAACATTTAAAGTATGTACATTATAATTTTTCTATCAAAATAGTATTATGTTTCCTATAAAGGAATTTGAGTTGCAAATGCTATCAGTAAGTTTTCTTTCAAAACTTGTAATGAGTATTACATGATTCAGAATAGCATCTACCCATCAATTTCACAAAGTATGCATTTCAAAGAACAGTCATGAGTCTCATAACAACACTTAGGTCAACAGCAGACTGCACATATGGGGTCCCATAAAATTATAATGGCATTGAAAAATTCCTGTCATCTGGCAATGTTGTGGCTGTGGTAACATCACAGCACAAAGCATTACCCACGTGTCTGTGGCGATCCTGGTGTGCATAACCCGCTGTGCTGCGAGTTGTATCAAATTATAGCACACACAATTATGAATAGTATAAAATACTCAATAGTGATAACAGATTATGTTACTGTTATATGCTTACCATGCAATCATTTTTCTGTTATTTTAGAATATACACCTACTTATTTAAAAAAAAAGTTTACTGAAAAACTATGCTGTATTATGCTGGCAGCAGCCTTGTACATCTTGTGTTTACCACATCTCTTGGTTGTATCAAGTGGCCACATTGAGTGGCTGATCTATAACATCTAGGTTTATGTAAGTACGCTCTATGATATTTGCATGACAAAATTGTTTAACACATTTTCAGAATACATCCCTACTATTAAGCTATGTATAGCTGTATATTACTTGTATATTACATTGTTTAGCTGTGTACTAAACAATGTACCATCAGAGAGATATTATATTGTACTGAACAAATCCTTCCAATGCAGATACTATTGTTACTTGCTTTTCATGTGTTTTCCTTACCTGAATTTGAAAATGCTTATTCACTACTGCCTGCAATTGACAGAATCCTTACTAATGGATTGACCTGTCAAAAAATATATTTTAATTGCATCAACTCCCTAGCTTCTCTTTTATAGTAAAAGTATACTTTGGGGCGACTTGCATATATTATAATAAAAATTCTCACTAGACTTAACTCTTCTAGGAACAAATATTTTTCTAAGATAATTGTTCTTCTATGAAAACGAATTTATTTTCCAGGACATAGATTTACTTAAATAGATTTTTGCTATAGGGCTAATATTGGTTAGCTCTAAATGGATGAATCTTCATTGTATCATTTGATATCCAATTATTAACAGATTAGAAATAGCCAAATATTGTAGAGTTAAAGACTGGCTAAAATGAACTAATGTGTACTTAGATAATAGTTTCTTTAAAATTGCTAAAGCTTCTAATGTCTCTTGGTTTCTTAATCGTGTGTTATTTCTAATAGGCTTCCTTCTAAGTCTCTTTATCTTCTCATCTTAAACTCAATTGATTCTTGGAAAAAGCACAGAACTTACTCTATTATATGTATGCTTAGTGTCTCACTTTACTAAATCTGACCTACTAAATCAGGAATCTGAGATTCATAGATTCATGAAATAGATAAATTAGATTTTCACCACAAAAATGCCTAGTAGGTAGAGCATTCATAAAAATGGAAATTTACAAACAGCTGTAAAAGAGCATGTTCATTTCAGAGGCAGAAACTATGGCACAATCTGTACAAAACCAAAACGTTAAACAATAGGCTTGATTCTCACTGTGCTGAGAAACTCATCATAACTTCCCTTGGGATAGAGACTACGGTTTATTTTACAGATTGCATTAAAAACTTTAGGAACAAGTAATAGAAATTAGATCCTACTAAAAGAAAGACTAAAAAGCTTAATAATTTAGGTAACAAGCCCTTTTGTCTGTTCTGGCTTTTCTTAAGAAATGACTGCACATCTTTGCTTGATCTTATCTTTAACAATCTCTCCCTAATGCTTCCCACTTCAGAAGAGGAAGAGAGAAAACAAACATGAGAAGTGAAGCAATAAATGGAACATTACTCAAATGTTTGAGAAAGCAAGACTTTGGCAGATAAGGCTTTTATAGTGGTTGTAACCCATTATCAACAATCAATATCAGTCAGTAGCAACTGCACCTTTTGAGGGTTGAATAATATTTCACTGTCCATATACGTGACATTTTCTTTATCCATCCATCTGCTGACGGACACGTAGGGTGACTCCATATCTTAACTATTATGAATAGTGCTGCAACCAACATGGGAGTGTAGTTCTCTTTAACAACTGATTTGGATATCTAGCCAGTAGTGGGTGGGAGTGATGGATCTTAGGATAGTTCTATTTCTGGTTTTGTTTTGTTTTAAAGAAATCTCCATGCTGTTTTCCTAATAGGTGTACTAATTTGCATTTCCATCAATAGTGAATGAGAGTTCCCTTTCTCCACAAAGTGGCCAATGTTTTTTGTTTGTTTGCTTTTGTTTTTCTTGTCTCCTTGATAATAGTCATCCTAATTGGGTGGAATGATACCTCCTTGTGGTTTTGATTTGCACTTCCCTGATGATTATCTTTTGAAAGACAAAATCATGATTTAATTAATTTTTGTTTTTATTTTAGTGTTTTTAGATTTTTAATACATCTATTGGTGCATTATAGTCTCACATAATAATGCAGTTCATAGTAATGGTGACACACATGCACACAGCACCTGATGGGCTTTCCCCTGGCTCCCTTCCCATTCCCCCTTTCCCCATATAGGACATTGAGATTGACCTTGGTATTCTCACATATGTGCATTATGTCAATGGAAGTGTTTCCTTCATTGATTCTCCCTGACTTAATTTATAAAGATCAATTACAGGTAAGGAAGACTAAACAATTTGTAGACATGGGCAAGTCATAGGAGGAGAACTTATAAAAGGCTAATATTTTTAATTCACAAGATTATGCTCACTAGTAGTTCTAGTACATACAACTCCTGCTTTTTTTTTCCCCTTTAAGAATATTAAGGAATGTATGAAAAGTATGTTTATTATAGAAAGCCTGGAAAATACTGAAAAGTCTAGAGGAATAAATTTTTATACTCTCAGTGCTGGAATGAAGGACACTACATTCTGGTATGTTTACTGTCTATAATTAAATAAAATGAAAATTGAATGACACTGTATAATTTTGTGTCCCTAATCCCCACCCTTTTGTAAACTTACTGTGAGCCATTTCCCACACATATACAACAAACTCTCATTTGGATACCACATCTCTCCACAATGCCTCTCATAATGTTAACTGTTTTATAGCTCTCATTTTGGGCATACATTATATCTAACTTACTCAATGGATATTGAGTGACTCACCCACAGAAAATCTTATATATATTTGGCTGTCTAAGATCCTTTATAATGTGTGGCACATACTAGATATGTTTATTATTTACTTTTTTATGAATTGAATACATAGCCATTAAAATTAAGCTACTGATTAAAAGAAGAAATACTCAAATGGATACTGGGAACTTCAGATCCTTTTAGCTTTGGATAGCTCTACATAAAAAATTAAATGAACACATAGTTACATACTTTCTCTTTCTAAACAAACCATTCAAAGCTTCACTTCTTTCATAAATTCTTCCCTAACAAATGCAGCCCCCACACCAAATTCTTCCTTTTGGTAACTTTCATTACGAACCAATATAAGCATTGTCCCACTGAACACAGTGTTCGCCTATATTCATTCCCGTCCTATAAGTAGTATCATTTGCGATGATCCCTAGACCTTTTGTAGCTGCAGCCCAACCCAATTCCCTAACTTTAGACTGGTGTATCTGTATGTACCTCCTATACATCTCCATGGGCATTTAAAGAATTGTCACTTCCAAGATGGAAAGGACATTTCTCTCCTCATCTGTATTCCCTTTTCCACTCCCTATTTTGATGAATATTTTCAACATCATGACGGATTATACCATCTTCCCCAAATTTGTATGTGCACCAATATAATAATATCTGGGGATGGAGCCTTGGGGAGGTAATTAGGTTTACATGAGGTCATGAGGGTGGGGCCCTCATTAGTGCCATAAGAAGAGACAGTAGAGCTTGCTTCATTTTTTTTTTTAATTTCCTCAGCCATATGAGGACACAGCAAGAAGGCAGCCATATGCAAGACAGGAAGTGGGTCCTCACTAAGAATCAAGTTTGTTGGCCCTTGATTTTGGACTTCCCAGACTTTAGAACTACTTCACGTTTTAACAGCTTGTTTTTAAAAGCCTTATCTATCATCACAATTTTCAATAGTAAGTATTTCTGACAAGGAAGTATAGGTAATATTGGAAAGTATTTTCTATTTAGAGAATCATTTTTTTTCAAATAACAAAAATGATAAATTATATCAAAGTGAAGTTTTCAAGAGTTTGGCAGGTTTTACCTATAATTTCTAAAGAATTTATAATATGCCTAAATCTGAGTATATTTTATTATTTTAATCATAAAATCCTTTAAGATAATTCAATAAGAATTTAAAGATAAGAGGAAAAACCTTCAGCCAAACAAAATGAATTTCATGTCTCCAAATAAAACTTTAATACAGAATTGTTGCTCTTAATGTTAAAAGCAAGAAATTTTAGTTCAATAAGTGCAGGACTAAATGACATAGAGCTAAATTTCTATACTAGATCTCAGTGTAGCAATAGAATAATAGAATTCAGTTTTGAAGTGTTTCAGTTTCACCTACAAATTTATTTTCTAAAGCTATTTTAACTCTGCATTGATATTTCACTAGCAGTAGGAAACTATTTTCCTGTCACATCACTGTGTTCTTTAAAGTTTATTCTCAAATAACAGTACAAGACTATCATTATTATATGGTTCATATTGTAAGCACTGAATTGAAATGTTCACAGTGAAGAGGACCTAACCCAAAACAACAAACAAACCAAAGAACTACATGCCTACGTTGAATTCTTGTGAGACTCTTGTAAGAACATCTATTTCCCATATTTATATAAAGAGTTTGACTCATGAAATCTATTAACGGAAAGGCAAGAGCTAGACAATAATTTTTGTATAGATTACCTTTTCTCCAAAGGCAAACATTGAACTTCTCTAAGAAAAAGTACATAAAATTACATAATTTGAGACTTAAGACTAGTGCTATTTTTCCATTTGTCTTTTGTTCGATTTCTTAATCTGATAATACTATTTCTTTCCATTCTATTTTTTTTTCTTTTCCTAATACCTGCTTATGGAAATAGGTTCTTTCCTCTATTTTCCTTTAAGAAATATTTTCCTTTGAACAACATTCTTTTCTGCACTTTGGAAACTCTAGCAGGTTGCTGGAGTCACACTAGGGTGATGACCTTTTTGGGCTCTACAAAGGTATTTTTGAATCCTGACTTGGTCCTGGAATAGATTAAAGGTCATGGAGATGGAATATCAAATATCTTAATATGGTTAAGAAAAACAATCTGGCTTTATGTAAAGAGAATCTTTGTGGACTTTAAACCAGCAATCTATGGGTAAGTGAGCCCCCAAAGAACAAATGGACATACTTGGCTGACTGCTTAACACAACACCACAGGCTTCAGTATTACTATGAAGGGATAAAGAGGACCCTGGAGTTCTGAGAATAGGGTAATGTGGACAACAACTCAGTAGACAAAGGGAGTTAATAATTATTCCCTCAATACCTGACTTCAAACTCTATTACAAAGCCACAGTAATAAAAACAGCATGGTATTGGCACAAAAACAGACACATAGACCAATGGAGCAGAATAGAAGATTCAGAAACAGACCTACGTGCTTCCAGTGTACTGATTTTTGACAAAGGAGCCAAAAACACACACTGGAAAAAAGATAGCCTCTTTAATAAATGGTGTTGACAAAACTGATTAACCATATGCAGGAAAATGGAAATAAACCCCACTTTCTTACCCTGCACAAGAATCAACTCAAGGTGGATCAAAGACCTGGAAGCCAGGCCAGAGACCTTGCATCTACATGAAGAGGGCATAGGCCCAACACTTCAACACATAGGCACAGGTAAAAACTTTGTCAACAAGACTCTAAAAGCACAAGCAACTCAAAGGAAGATCAATATGTGGGATTGCATTAAACTGAAGAGCTTCTGTGCCGCAAAGGAAACTATCAAGAACCTCAACAGAGAGCCCACGGAGTGGGAGAAAATTTTTGCCAGCCACTCTTCTGATAGAGGACTAATATCTAAGATATACAGAGAACTCAAGAAACTCACAGCTAAGAAAACAAATAACCCAATCAAAAAATGGACAAAGGATCTAAATAGACACTTCACAAAAGAAGAAATACAAATGGCCAAGAAATGTATGAGGAAATGTTCAACATCATTAGCAATCAGAGAGATGCAAATCAAAACTACCTTGAGATTTCACCTAACCCCAATCAGAATGGCAATCATCAAGAACACAAACAACAACAAATGCTGGTGAGGGTGTGGAGAAGTGGGAACCCTAATACACTGTTGGTGGGATTGCAAATTAGTGCAACCACTTTGGAAAACAATATGGAGGATCCTCAGATGAATGGGAATGAACCTACCATATGATCCAGCAATATCACTTTGGGGTATCTACCCAAAAGAATGGAAACCAAACTATCAGACCAACGCATGTGTATCTGTTTATAGCTGCACAATTTACAATTGCCAAACTATAGAACCAGCCAAGATGCCCATCAATACATGAATGGATTACAAAACTATGGGGTATGTACAGAATGGAATTTTACTCAGCCATAAAGAAGAACAAAATCATGTTATTTGCAGGGAAATGGAGGGAACTGGAAGACATTATGTTAAGTGAGATTAGTCAGTCACAAAAAGTAAAAAATCATATGCTCTTCCTAATATATGGAAGCTAGGGAGAAAAATGGGACATAAGAGGGACTCCAGATGAAGAAGGAGAATCCCTAGGTGAGCAAAGAATTTGACTTAACGGAAGGTGATGGGGAGAGGGGGACACCCTAACGAGCATGATGTACTTTCACAAACACATCAAAGTCAATCACTAAACTGAACATGAAGCCGGGCGTGGTGGCGCACGCTTGTAATCCCAGCATTCGGGAGGCTGAGACCGGAGGATCCGGGTTCGAGGCCAGCCTCAGCTACCTAGTGAGGCACTCCGCAACTTAGTGAGACTCGGTTTCAAAATAAAGAATAAAAAATAGGACTGGGGGTATAGCTCGGAGGTAGAACGCCCCTAAGTTCAATCCCCAGTACCGCAAAAAATAAATAAATAAATAAACTGAACTTGAGAAGGAGGAAGGACTAGGGAGTGGGGCAGGAACTGGGGAAGGGTTAAATGAGAAATGTGTGCATGTATGCCTTTACCTTTACCAGCTTGAACCTAACAAAGATATATGATTACAATGCACCAATTAAAAATAAATTTAAAAAAATTCTTCCCAAATGTTTCTGCACATTTTACCCCCACCCTGGTAAGGCAATACTAGAAGTTAGACACCTGAAAGTAAAAAGAAAATAATCACAATATTATAATTTAGGAGGTTTTGAGTGAGAGAGAAAATAATGAAGTTTCAAGGAACCTCTAGAAGTTTATAACATCATTTAGAATTTTAATAAGCAATCTCTTTAATTTCTATTTATATTTCCATAGACAAAGGCCCTCTTTTACTAGTATAATGTTTACTATTTGCCTTAGTAACTTTGGTGAGGATTTTGGACCATAGATACTAGTGATCCAGGCATACCTAGAAAGGATGAGTGGTCTTTGACCCTTTGGAAACAAAAACCTGTATATTATTTGGGCACATTGAATGCCTCTTCATTGTTTGACAGCTTTGAAAGGTTACAGAAATCTAGGATAGTTAAAAATTTATACAGAGTCCATTATTGCCAGGAGAGAAAAACATAAAAGTTTAATGAATCATTTTTGTTTACTATGAAATGTAATTAATTACTGACTTAAGTAATATTTTATTCTTCATTCCTTTGGGGTTATTGAGTTGAAATGAAGTTGCTGGTGTGAAATAAAAATGTAACTGTAAGTTTCAACACATTTTCATTTATTCCTATCCATAAAGTTATAAACAAAACAATTATGTTTCACACAACCCAGGATTAATACTGAAAATATTTTATAACCCACTAGTCAGAACAGATGCTAGCTAGTAATACTCGTACACCTAAAATAATATAAGTCTAAAGAAAGCATTCCATAGATCATGAATTTTCTATTTTTCTTCTCTATTATAAACTTTTGCTAGACTGTGACTTCCTACCACGACGCATATATACATATATATATCAAAAGGTTTCCCAAACACAGTGCTTTTCAAAGGAGGCAAATGAGTCCCAATTGACTTATTCTTTATTACCTCTAAAATTTGATCTTTGATTTATTAAGAATTTCTAGGAAACATATCACATTATCTTAATTTTTAATGTTTCTTTTGATATTAACCAAAATGAAATAAAAGACATCCAATAGAAATAGCTGATAACCACTGAAAACTTCTTTGATCTATTTGGAAAGTGTTCTAAACCTTGATATTAAAAGAGAAATCATAGAGGCTTAGATCTATAGTCAGTGCAAGCTTTAACCTTGAAACTATTGGAAAAAATATCTAAAATGAATCAAGGATGAAATATCCTTTATGTTATCCAGTAAAAACAAAATTTTAGATACAATGAAGTAGATAAAAGAGTTATAATAAATGGCATTTTCTCTAATAGTTTTTAAACTGGTAAACAAGTAATTCAGATATATAAAAAGGTTTACACATGAAGTTGAGTGTAGAAGTTTTAAGAATTATAATTTTTTGTTTTGTTTTGTGGTAAATGGGATTGAACCCAGAAGCATTCTAACTCTGAGCTACACCCCCAGCCCTATTTTATTTTTATTTGGAAACAGGGTTTCACTAGAATGATGAGAGTCTCACTACTTGCTAAGACTGTCCACACTCAGCTAGAATTGTTTACATATATATTTTTTTATATATATTTATTTATATATAAATAATATTGTAATATTGTATATATATATATATTTTTTCCAGTACTAGGGATGGATTTCAGGGGCATTCTACCTCTGAGCTATAACCCCAGCTCTATTTTTTATTCTTTATTTTGAAACAGGGTATCACTAAGTTGCGGAGTGCCTCACTAGGTAGCTGAGGCTGGCTGTAAACCCAGATCCTCCGGTCTCAGCCTCCCAAATGCTGGGATTACAAGCACGCACCAGCACGCCCGGGTCCAAAAGATAGTCTTTCAATGAATTTAATTAAAAAATTCAGGCATTTACCATCTTAAGTGTCTCAGATACATTAGTATAGAAAACAAAGATCCTTGCCCCCTCAAAGCTTACATTTCTAACTGAGGAACCAGAAAACAAACAACAAACATTAAAAAGTTAGTAAATGATACAGTGAGTTAAGCCACCACGCCCGGCAAATTGTAATTTTTTTTTTTTTTTTGCGGTACTGGGGATTGAACTCAGGAGCGTTCTATCTCCGAGCTATACCCCCAGCCCTATTTTTTATTCTTTATTTTGAAATCGGGTCTCACTAAGTTTCGGAGTGCCTCACTAGGTAGCTGAGGCTGGCCTCGAACCTGGATCCCCCGGTCTCAGCCTCCCGAATGCTGGGATTACAAGTGTGCACCACCACGCCCGGCCAAATTAATATTTTTTACACAGCACAAAACCTTTACTTCTTAGATGCATATAACCCAATTTAATATGAGCAATCTAAGTAAAGTGTAGACATGATATCTTTGAGAAGACACAGGCCCTCAGAAATACTGTATGTCTAGATTTCATGTCATAGATTGTTACCCTGTGTGTCTCTGACCATATAGATTACTTGCTTTAAAAAAAAATCACATTATATACATATTCTACATAGCTGATATACAGCATAAATTTAAATATATATATATTACTATATATATTTAATATATAGCATATTGGGTTTTGGGGGACACTTTCCATAATCTTTATAGATCATAACAGACCAAAAAAATAAGATACTTTAGTACCAATTAAAGAAACAATACTTTTCTTTTCGTTACATACCTGTTAAGGTTTGGAAGTGGAATGTCCCCAAAAGTCCATGTGTTGGCAATGCAGAAATGTTCAGAGGTAAAATAATTAAATCAGGACTCTACTCTCATCAGTGGATAAGGTCACTGATAAGGCAAGGATCTGAACTGGCATTATTGAGTGTTAGTAACTGGAGGCAGGTAAGGCATGGCTGGAGGAAGTAGCTCATTAGGGGTGTGGCCTTGAGAACCATATCTGTCTCTCTCTGCTTCCTGGCTGCCAGGCGAGGAGCAGCTGTTCTCTGCCATGGCCTGCCGCCATGATGTTTCTGTCTTGAAGCAGGCCAACCATGGACTGAACCTCTGGAACCATGAGCCAGTAAACCTTTCCTCCTTAGGTATTTTGGTCACAGTGATGAAAACTAACTGAAACAACCTCCATCATCTAAAAATGCTATTAAGTCTTAAAGAAATCTTACTTGTTGCTTTTATAGTTTAATTCTAATCTAGCTTTAAAAGATAACACAAGACTATGGTTTTACCCACAAGGACTCTAGTTAGGAAAATACATAAAACTAATGAAAATATCAAATATAAATAAGAGTTAATTATATTATACCTCTAATTTAGTTATGGCAAAATTGTAGATATCAGGTCCAAGAGATAAAATCATAGTCTCTTATAGTCTTATAAGCTGTCCAGAATTAATTAATTAATTAATTGTACTGGGGATGTAACTCAGGGCATTTTACCTCCAAGCTACACCCCTAGTCCTATTTTTTATTCTTTATTTTGAAACACCATCTCACCAAGTTGTGGAGGACCTCACTAAGGAGCTGAGGCTGGCCACAAACCTGCCATCCTCCTGTTTCAGCTAAGTACTGGGATTACAAGCATGAACCACCACACCCAGGCAAAATTTAATTTTTAAAGGAATGCAATAGTATTTCCCAATAACTTTAGCTCCGTATTTCTTGGTAACTCAGATTTTTTTTCTTTAGAAAGGAGACAAAGTTTATTTTCAAAATAATATTCACTTTTAGCCGGGCGTGGTGGCACACGCTTGTAATCCCAGCATTTGGGAGGCTGAGACCGGAGGATCCGGGTTCGAGGCCAGCCTCAGCTACCTAGTGAGACACTCCGCAACTTAGTGAGACTCGGTTTCAAAATAAAGAATAAAAAAATAGGGATGGGGGTATATAGCTCGGAGGTAGAATGCCCCTGAGTTCAATTCCCAGTACCGCAAAAAAAAAAAAAAAATGTTCACTTTTGTTCCATAATATTTTGTAATTTCAGGTTTCTGGTGGCTTATTCAGAATTGTATAATTTGAGTGTAATTTTATTAATCTTGAAAATCTATAAAATATTTTGATCTTTCTATTTATTTACATTACTGGATTTACAAAATATATAAATTTCCTTGCAAATGGGGAAAATAATGAAATACTAAGTAAAAAAGCACAGTAATTAAAATCTAAATTAGCAGAATTATATAGACTATAGAGTCCTATTTAATTGTTAAAGTCTATTTAATTGTTATAGTTCAACTTCAAACTTAACTTTGAACTTCTTGGCAAGCCAAACTCAGGAGCACAGTAGTCAGAAAAAAAATCAGTTCTTCTATAGAAAATAATCCTTTTGATAATTTAATTCTTGGATAGCTAGGTGGCTTAGTGTTTAGTTGTAGTTTACCAGACAGAGCAGAATACAGAGCAGCAAATTTTAATATGGGGTAAAAGTTTTAGTTACCTCTATATTCTCATGGATTCTCTTTCAATGCCTTTATTTATTTCCTTTGTTTTCTGAGTTTTAATGCAAGAGTGTGCTTTTAGCTGCATCTCTGAAACATCTTCAGCTGTTCCATGGCTTATATTAAAGGTGAATAATCACTGATACTTGTAAAAGTTTGCTAAGTACCTTCACAAACATTACATAATTTTATCTTCATAATTTTATCTTTCATTAATCCATTGAAAGGGAAACCATCTATATTTTACAGATTAGTAAAGCAAGACTCAATATGGGTACCTACAAAGTAAGTACAAAGTGAGTCTAAAACTGGGCTAATATGGCAGAAATAAACTTAACCAAGGCAGTAAAAGGCCTCTACAATGAAAATTACTGAACAGTGAAGAAAGAAACTCAAGACCTTAGAATATGGAAAAACCTTTCCATGCTTCTTCAAGAGGCAGAATAAATATCATCAAAATGGCTATCCTACCTAAAGTGATCTATAGATTCAATATAATCCTTATTAAAATACCAATAACATTCTTCACAGAGCTAAAAAAAAAAAAAACCCAAAAAACAGTCCTAGACCTTCTATGGAAGAACAAAAGACCCAGAATAGCCAAAGTGATTCTGAGCAACAGGAAAATGCTGGAGGCCTCACAGTACCTGATTTCAAATTATAGTACGGAGTTATAGTAACAAGAACATACAGTATTGGCACAAAACAGAGACATAGACCAATGGAATTGAAGAGAAGATATAGAGACAAATCTTCCCACTCATAGCCAGTTGGTTTTTGACAAAGACCCAAAAACATACACTGGAGAAGAGACAGCTTTTTCAACATATGGTGCTGGAAAATTGGATATCCATTTGTAGAAGAATGATATTAGATCCCTATCTCTCACCTTGTACAAAAGTCAACTGAAGATGGATCAAAGACCTAGAAATTAGGCCATAAAGATAACAGAAGTAGAATGATATGTAAACAAATAAACATATCCTTAGAAAATGATTATAAGTATTGAAGAACAGAAATCATATTAAACAAAAATCTTCAATTATAATTTGGTTCTTTTAGTAATAAGGTACTATTATTTTCACAAAATCCTGGGTTATACTCTTTCCGTTTTATAGTTGAAATGCAATGATAATGAAATTCTCTAAAATAAAATTGGCTCTAAGAAAAAAATTGATTGTAGGAATTACAATAATACTTGTGGAATTTTTTTGTTACCCTTGAACATATTTTTCTCCCAAATTTTATATTAATGATAGCACCTTTAATGAACTCAGGAGTAGAGTTTGAATAAGATTGGGTATGTGATATGTAACTACAACAGGAAGGATTGGCAGTTTGGACTAAAGGTCTTCTTAGGTTATTTGGTCATGGCATTTCTTAACTGTGAAAAATCCAATTCTCTCAATGACTTTACAATGATAACAAGTAATATCTTAGAATGCTGAGCTAATCAGCTCCAGCTTTGTTCCCCCCCACCCTCAATTCATTGAACTGTCTTTTCTTTCAAACACTTGCTTTTATGTAAGCTTGATGATTGCTATGGTTTGGATCTTAGATGTCCTCCAAAGGGCTGTGTTGAAGGCTTGGTCCCCAGATTGTGGTACTACGGGGAGATGAAGGGCCTTTAAGAAAAGGGGTATAGTGAAAGGAAATTAGATCATTGGGGTATGCCCTTAAAGGGGATATTGATACTCTGGCCCCTCTTCTTTATCTCTTTCTATCTTTTTTCCCCAGATGCCCCTTCCATTATCTGCTCCTGACATGATGTAATGTGTGGCCATAGGCCCAAGGATCAGGATCAAGCGACTATGGACTGAAACTATGACCCAAAATAAAGCTTTCCTCCTTTTAAGTCAGATATTTTATGAAAATGATATAAAACTAACACAAGGATATTTAGGTGTTTTCCAGAACATTGTAAGTAATATTAACTGGAAGATATGCTTAATAAACAAATAACAAAGAGGTGACTAAAACAAATTAGGAAAAAGCTACCTATTTATATCCTTTGGAGAGTCAAAAAGCACAGAAACATAACAAAGAATTTTACAAAGCCCTGCAATAAAAATGACACAAATTAAATTGTTTAGTCCACATTTTTATTCTACAATTATTTGACCATGAAACCGCATTTTTCTGGTTAACACTTGGTGGCATCCAAAGACCGATTTTTTGTGAGATACACCTTGGAACATACTGTTTTAGGTAGAAAAGTTTTCTATTTTCACGATGCCTCATATTATCCATTTTTTCTTAGTACCAATTTAAATGAGAACAAGATGCCACAGGTATAAAATGCTTTAAAGATCTTGCTTCTGATTAGTTTTGCCCTTGTTTTTGTCACTTTGTTAATACATTTTTAAAATTTTCCTTCTCTTGACTTTGAAAATGTCGATAGCTAGAAATAGATCATACATTGGCAGAAGACCCAATGTCATATTAATGCATTAAATAGTGCAATGACCTTAAAAAGCAATGAATCATAGATTAAAGTTTGTGCTTCAAAGATACAGTGCAAATGAGAGCTTGATTTTGCTTTCATATTTAACAACATGACTTATATAGTGCAGGTCTGGTGTTGGGAAGGAAAAAATGTTGCTGCTTCTCTTCTTTAAAAGCAGCAAGTCCTATTGCTCCATTTTCTGGAGCAGTAGATAATGAATGAAAAATTATTTTTGAACATACCTCAAGTCACTGCTCCAATTAATCTGTGATAGATTTGTACCTTGAAAGCACAGTTGGAAGATGAGAGAAAAATCATTATTTTCAGAAGATGTGATGATGTACTTAGAAAATCTATAGAGAAAACTAGTAGAATTAATAAGCTAAAAAGGATTAGAATTAATCAGAGTTTAATAAGGTGACTCAATGCAAGATTTAAAATAATTTAAAACCAGTAAGTTCTCAGCCGGGTGTGATGGTGCATGCCTATAATCCCATTACTTGAGAGGCTGAGACAGAGGATTGCAGGTTCAAAGCCAGCCTCAGCAATTTGGTGAGGCTCTCAGCAACTTAGTGAGATCCAGTTCCCAAATAAAAAATAAAACAGGTCTGGGGATGTAGCTCGGAGATAGAATGCCCTTGGATTCAGTCCCCAGTACCCCCCCACACACACATTCAATAATTTATTTAATAATCTGAGCATGGTGGGACACGCCTGTAATTCCAGTACTTGGGAGGCTGAGACAGGAGGATTGCATGTTTGAAGCCAGCATCAACAATTTAGCAAGGCCCTTAGCAACTTAGTAAAACCCTGCTTCAAAATGAAAAGTAAAACAGGACTAGGGGTATAGCTCAGAGGAGCTATTCTGTTGAGTATTCTGTTGAATACTCTTATTCAACAGAATTCCTGCAAGATGAGATAGATCTATATGTATTGCTATTTAAAGATCTCAAAATATATTTTTAAGAGAAAAACAAAAAGCAAATTGCAAAAGAATATGTGGAGAGTGTTTTATTAGAATTTGGAACACAAAGTTCGGGTAATTATGTAATAAAACATTAATAGGGTCTCTCTCTAGGACATGAGAAAGTAACTTTTATTTTATATTATAGTTATTTATATTATTTTTATATTTTAAAAATAAAAGTAGACATTGGTTTTATAAATACATAGAAAAGCAATCTTTTTGACACATGCCTTCTCGGGAAAAAAAGGTAATAATTATATTTAAACAATAGATTTATAATAATCAGAGATTTAAATTTAAAAATAATTTTAAATGAAAATAATTTGCTATTATTTTACTCTATTTCTCTAGCTGAGCACTTAACGTCAATGGTTAAATTTACCAAATGATGAAATATGGATTAGTAAATTCCAGAGAAGTTTCTATACAGTAACTAATAGCTACATAAGGTCATTCATAAAACCCCATATTTTATTTTGTCAAGTACAAATCGAGCCTCCTGTGTGTTGTTAGTAGCAAAGCTTAGCCCAAATAACAAGTCCTATTTTTCAGTACAAATCCAGAAAATATTTTTTAGAATCTAATAAAATAATAAACATGAGCATGAAAAATTGATAACCAGGAACTTGAAGAAGTCTAATTATCTCATTGCACTGATATTTCATGCACAGTCACTATTACCAAACTATTAAAACATCCATTTTCTTGTCCTTGAAATAAGGTAAACAAGAAGGCCCTGATTCTCAATTAATAGGATGGGTTTATTTTGTGTTTTTATACATTAATCCAAGTTATTCCTATTGTTATGCCCAGGTTTTCTGTGTCCAATAATACAGAGATAAAAGATGAAGGTAACTGTATCTGATCTCACTAGAACTATGGTTCAATAATTAAGTTAATTGGTTCAGGAAAATGTAAAAATTATTCTTCATCTTGGTGCTTTTCAGCAACTGCAAATATCCACTCATTCCCCTTAATAAATTAAATCTGAAGTTTCCCAAGCTAGCAGCAGTGTAAGATTTCCACCTGGAGATCCACATCTTGAATGCAGTTTCTCTTATTAGCCAAGAGCTTCTTTGAGATTTTCCTGCTGATTGCTATTACCACCACCATGGTGATACATTCCTCTTCTAACTCTTTTTTAAGTATGTATGATGGGATATATGAATTTTTTCTCAATTTTCTGAAGCATAGTAGAGAATAGCATGTAATAGCAATAGTGACAGGAAGATCTAGATTTTAATATGAAACTGCATACCCTCATTTATAAAATGTGGTTTACTGTTTCTACAGTTCTATGTTAGGCAGAATTCTAAATATGCCCCCTCAAGATTCCATCCTGTGGTTATTCAAACACTTACCTAGGTATTGATGGTAAAATTGAGAGCTTGTCCTGCATTCGCCACATAAGCCTAATGCAATTAAGTATGTCCTTAAAAGCAGAAGAGGAAGCCAGAAGAGTCAGTTACAGAGTTTTGTCAGAAGAGAGAAGCAAAGAAGAGATGAGGCAGAAGAAGTGAGAGAGGCCTGCCTGGCTGGCTGTGAAAATGGAAGAAGGGACCCAAGAACCAAGGAACACAGGCTGCCTCCCACAATCACATGGAATGGAAATCTGTCAACAACCTGAATGAATTCGGAAGAGAATTCATCCCTAGAGCCACTGAAAAGGAACACAGTCCTGGCAACCTCTTGATTTTGGCCTTGTGAGACTCAAAGCAAAGAACCAGCTGAGCCACACTGTGTCTGGGCTTCTAACCTACAGAAAGTTTGAGATAATAAATTTGTGCTGGTTTGGGCCTTGAAATTTGTGGGAATTCATTATACTAGCAATAAAAACTCACAGTCTCCCAGACTCAAGACTCCAGCCCATCCTAGTTCTAGCCTATTTCCATGTGGTAGGCACCATCACTGGAGTGCCTTACCTGCAGCTTTGGTAACTTCCTTCACGATCAGAAACAAGTCCAAAGAGAAATGCATTGTGGAGACTTATTTTCAAGCACCATTTTCTCTCTGTCTTACAGTTACAGTTACATAATTAGCAAATATTTAACTTACTGAAGACACTGAGCCAGTTTCATAGTAAAAAGATAAATGTGGTGCCTGTCCCCAGGGAGCTTATGAAAATAGAGAGTCAACAGCTAGCACTATATAGCAAATAGTATGCTCATGTTTTTCTTACATGATCATTTGAAAATAGCAGATGACTTTATATCGAAGCATCCAGGGTGTGATTTTTCTTTATTGGCCTGCATAACTAATTCAAAGAGATCAATTTTAAGCACTTAAATTTATTTTACTTAAAAAAATTGTGTTGTGAAAATCTTGATTAAAGGCCAGAAACTGAGCATAAATTCATGAGAGTTTATAAAGCAAGGAGGAGTCAGCTTAGTTCTGAAAAATGTAAAGACACTACATATAAGGTACATGTATTTACCATCCGAATGTACTCCCTATGGAAATAGCTATTGTATAGAATATAGAGACTTAATTGAAAAAGAATCTTTCCTTGTGCAAAAATAGCATGACTACATTTTTAAACAATGAACTAGCTTCCATATTTGTTTCACTATAGTATTACTATGAGACCTCAAGAAAGGCACCATTTTTGCTTCAGTTCTATATTCACAAAATGTTCTTATCATTTGTTGTAATCCACTGAGAAAAGTAATTCAAATCTCAAAAAATGTGGTTATCTTCTTTAGATGCAGATGAAGTACACTATATCATTAGTCATAACTGTAGTAAATTATATTCAAACATATTAAAGTTGATTAATTCATAGAAATGATCTATATACATGTCTTCTGACCTCCTATATGTCAATAAAAATTCACTTGTTGAATTAATCACCCTTTTTTTTTTTTTTTTTTTGCGGTACTGGGGATTGAACCCAGGGGCATTCTACCTCCGAGCTACACCCCCAGCCCTATTTTCTATTCTTTGTTTTGAAACAGGGTCTCACTAAGTTGCAGAGGGGCTCACTAAGTAGCTGAGGCTGGCTGCAAACCCGGATCTTCCAGTCTCAGCCTCCCAAGTACTGGGATTACAAGTGTGCACCACCACATCCGGCGCATTAATCGCTTTCTTAAATAAGTTAAATAAGCATACTGATAGTAAGGTAATATTTTTAAAGGCTACTAATGACAAAATAGGAACAGTACATAAAACCATTTGCTGTGTCTGTCCTTCAGATATAAGTTAAAAAGTATATATAATTTCTTCAGCGTACAGAAATATTGAGAAAACCTGGTGGAAATAATATGGCTCACATTATATTTCATTTTTCTTAAAAAATATTCTCATGCAATCATATATATATATAGTCCTATTTTTTATTCTTTATTTTGAAACAGGGTCTCACTAAGTTGCACAGGGCCGCACTAAGTAGCTGAGGCTGGCCATGAACCCGGATCCTCCAGTCTCAGCCTCCCAAGTACTGGGATTACAAGCCTGACTTATATATTTCTCTTATAGAGAGCCTTATCTTACCTCTGTATAGCTGTGAAGATGCTAACAGTTATTACAATTTAATAGTAAGGGGAGAATAATTAACTGACAGCTTAAAGCACCAAGATTAAAATCCGAGAGAATGGAACTAAGCTCATTTTGGTCTGAAGTCAAGTTGGTATGAGTGTGCAGGAGAAGACTGGGGAGTAGGATGATGTTGACGGTGGTGGTGAGGTAGTGGTAGATGGCCAGAATTATAATCCAATCATAGAAAGTTTCTAGATTGTTCCTGATTCAGCATGTTGTTATAAGTGGAAAAAAAAATGCTTGGGGAATCTACCCATTATCTTGTTGCTTTGATGAGGTAAGAATGGAAGATAGGAAAAGACACCAGCATTGGATGCTCATACATACAGTTATATGTATTTAGTTATACGGAAGGGCATTTATCTCCTTAATTACATTTACAATTTTACTTTTAAAACACAAGTATTAAATTTTATTAGTTTATTTGTTTGATGCTGAGGATCAAACTAGGCCTTGTCCATGCTAGGCAAGCACTCTATCACCAAGCAAGACCCCCATCCCAAACATGAGTATTTTAATTTGTGTCAAATAATTTTACTGTTCTTATTTTGGGGGAAAGGCTTTCCAAATGAAATAAATCAAATAAACACAGATTATTCTTTTTGAGGTTATGGTTGAAGAGCCTCTACTAAGAACTTTACAGCTGTCTGGCTCAATGAAAAGGAACTCAGCCTCGTGGACAGTCAGAACCTTTGGCCATTCAACTTCCCTTTGACACACTGACTCTACTTCCAGGATAAACTGGCTGCTGGAAGTAGTCATGGGAAGACAAAAGAGAAAAAGGAAGTGAGATACTTCAAATACCAATGGGATTGAAAGGGATATGAGAAGAGGTAGGTGGACATTGTTCTCCTATCTTTCGCATTATATTTTGTTTGGAAAGGAGAGTTTGAAAGACTGAAAGATGCTGACGTAAAAATGCCTAACTCCTCAGCTATGGACATAGCCCTCTGCAAGCCGTCTGTTGTATTCTGCAGTCATTTTCCTGTCTGTTCACCTTAACACTGTTTCCTATACTTCTACACTATATGTTGCCTTACCATCAATTTCCTCATCAGAGCGCTTCCCTAGCTCAACTCATACTTCCCTAGTAGCTCTTATCTCACTTTCATTCTCTAAGCTTCTTAAAACTATGTCCAATTCAACTAAATAAAGCCTATCCTAAAAGTTCTTCCCTGAGGAATTTTTATTTTGAAAGAAAGCTTTTCCCTTTAATGATATGAAAGAACCAATTATAAAAACATACTGTTAGCAACAGTGAGGTCACATAAAGAATACCACCTTTGGAGCTGTGTCTGTCTGTCATGAGGTGTCTAAGTCTCATGTTCTGATGTGTGAATGGGGATGGTAATGCACACACCTACAGCTGTGAAAATTAAACAGCAGATCCAGGCTACTGCTAATTGTGCTTTGAAATGGCTCATAAATACTGCTCTGAATTTCATATTAGAAAAAAGCTTAAATCTTAAAAACTGGATCTGCTCTCTGGTCAGAGAATGTAAATTGTGAAAGTAAACTTTCGTTTCCATTTATCGCCTCCTAGGAAGTATATAGGATGTAAATAAAAAATAACTTTAAAAAATATGTGTACAGTATTTTTTAAATCTCCCTACTTTTCTATCTCCATCTACTATTAGCATGGATATTAAGCCAAATGGTTCCTGATGATGACCATGGACTTTGTAACTATGCTATATCATATGGAAAAGGGCCTTTTTGGCAAGATTAAGGTTATGAATCTCAGGACAGAAAGATTATCTTGGATTATCAAGTGAGCACAACTTGTGATTTAGGAAAATGAGTACAATACCATATGAATTCTAGGGTGAATTTCATATATTAAATATTAGTAAAGCTTAATTTCTTGTCTTTTGGATTAAAAAAATAATAACAGTAATTTCTACTGTTTGCTTCTATCCCCCAGGAACTGAATCATGTAATGTCATGGAGCCCATGGATCTCTCATTTAAGATCATGACATTGGATACTATATCAGACACTGAGAAGGACGTATTAAATGAGAAAAAGTCTAACCAGGAGATAGACAAATAAATGCTCACAGTCATTTAGATGTTCTCAGAGTACATTTAAAGTACTGTGTGGCTTATAAATCACTGCAAGATCAAAAGAGTACAGATCCCTGAGTGGCCACAGGTCACAATAGAGGATCTCCACTTAAATTCTTGATCCAAAGCTCTCTTGCCAATTCAGTTGTTCCCACAAGTACCCCATCTTTCACTAAAAAAAAAGAAAAAGAAAAGAAAGTTCTTTGATTCCATCTCTGCCAAGTTATAGTCTTATTTTCTTATTTTTTTTTAAATTCTAGAGTTGTGCTTAACTGTACTGTCCAATACAGTAGTAATTGTGAGTATCTAAACTTGAATTAATTTAATTAGAAATACAAAATACTAAATTCCAGTTACTTCATTACCTGTATTTCAAGTGCTCAGTAGCTACAAATGGCAAGTGCTACCATCTTATTTCGGACCACGCATATATAGAACATTGCCATCATTGCCAAATGCTTTCCTGGATCATGCTAGTCTAGACTATTTTAGAAAAATTAAGAGAGTCTCCAAATTAACCATATAAATTCAAAACCTAATGTCTACCTTGACATGAGCTGGATAAACTTGGAGAAGTTATCCTCCTTTTCCTTAACTGTAAAATGTGGATAATAGTAACTTATTCCTGCTTCATAACATTGTTGTGATGTTTACATGTAAATCATTAGATTTACATATAAAGTGCTTTGAACTATGACTAGAACATATTAAATCCTCAGTAAGCATTAGGCATTGTTATGTTCATTTTTACTGACTCTACTTCATCTCTACATTTTCTTTAACTTGTTCCCATCGGAGCTTTGTCTACCAATGCAAGGCTTGTCAGTTTACCAAATTCCTCCATCTTGCCAAATCCAATGGCAAATTCACAGTTGTTACCTTACTTGACCAGTCAGAAGCCCTTGACACAGTTAATTATGTCCTTTTACTTAAGATATTTTCTTCATCTGCTTTCTATTATTTTTTAGTTGTTTTAAGTAGCCCTGTTTGCTATTGAAATCCATGGTAGTGCAGTGATATTTACTTTGATAATGATAAATAGCATCTCAAAAATTGAAAATATTATTCACTAAATGATAACTCTCTTAAGAGCATATAGATCTTCATATAGAAGCCACAAAAAATCAAGAGAATACTAAATAAATCTTTAATAATGCAAACATACTAGCTAAAAACATTTCTTGATTTCAGATAAGTTACTCAATATATATTTATGTCTAACTAAAGGAGTCAACATCATAAAACCTTAGATAATCTAATATCTAAAGTTTTTTTTTTTTTTTTTTGGCGGTACTGGGGATTGAACTCAGGGGCATTCTACCTCCGAGCTATACCCCCACCCCTATTTTTTATTCTTTATTTTGAAACCGAGTCTCACTAAGTTGCGGAGTGCCTCACTAGGTAGCTGAGGCTGGCCGCGAACCCGGATCCTCCGGTCTCAGCCTCCCGAATGCTGGGATTACAAGCGTGCGCCACCACGCCCGGCTATATCTAAAGTTTTTGACCAGCTTATCAAGTAGCAAAACTTTAAGATTTCAGTTTTAAATATTTTTGGAGCTTTTGATTATGTATTTTTTCATAGGCAAACAAAACATAAAAACCTTACTTGAAGCATATATACATATCCACACAAACATGAAATTTAGAAACTCACTGAAAGTTTGGAGTTGAATAATTGTAATAAATCTCTGTTGAGTATTCCTTAGTCAAACTAAGACTTTACAGTGAAAGATAATCAGAATTCTATTGTCAATAAGTCAAGCTACTAGGTGGGTAGGTAAGAATAATTTCTAATTTATGAACAATTAAAATTCAACCATTATGATGACACTGCATGATAATGAAGGCAATAACCAAGCGGCTATATAGCAAAAAAATAAGACTATGCTTCTTTAGTATACCAACATTAGAATTTTTTGAAGACAAAAACCTATAAGAACTCAAGCATACAAACAGAATCATTATAGTTACAGAATTTTAGTGTATGGTAAAAAAAAATCTATAATCTTTTAAAAATAAAAATACTATAGAAAAAAGATATCAGATATTTATGTCAAAGCTGTAAAGATATGAAACTGATTATTGAAAAATATTGACTATTCTCTTCTTGAATGCAAGTCTTCCATAGGGTATTCTCTTGGTCTAATCTTTTATCCACAATGTTCTTTTTGGACAGTTTCAGCCATATGGATGGTTTTAAGTATCAACTTTATAACTCTCAGATTTATGTCCTGCTTCTGACATTAGCTTCAGAAGTGTTTATTTAAATGTGTTTTAGATGTTTCTATTTGGAAATTTCCATAGGCAACACAAATTAAAAGTTCTCTAAATCAAACACTCATCCCTCTTTCTTTTTCCTTAACCTACTCCTTCTCGTATACTTCCAATATCCACTAATGGCACCACCATCCATCTGGTGATGCAAATAAGGAATACAAGAGACATCTTAGAATCTTCAGTTTTACGTCTTCATATCCAACAGTAACTAAGTTGGGTGGCTGGCTACTAATTGTGCTTTTTAAACATTTCCTGAACCTATCATCCCCCCCTTTCTATTTCTATTACAAATGACTTAGTTTAGGATCTTATCTGTTGCTTGAATTGTTGTACTACTTGATTAATTCATCCTAAAATGCTCTTTACCAGATATGGAGTTGTTTATTCCTTTATTGCAGTAGCAATAAAATATAATTTATAAGAGGAAAAGGATCTCTTTTCTCATGTTTTCTTCAGGATTATACCTTACATAAGTAAATGGCAGACTAGAAGGCTTACAAATATAAATATGACAATATTAGCCCTCTACTGAAAACCTTTCAGAACTTCCTATCCTCTATAAATATGACCTACAGGAATTTCCATGACCTGGTTCCTACTTACCGATCAACCTTATCTATAGCCACTCAGTCCAGTATTAAAATTAAAATTACATGTAAGTGGCTTATCATTCTTATATATATATCACACCTTTGTACCTGGATTATTATAGCTTCTATCTGGAACACCTTCCTAATTATCCTTTATCTTGTTAGCAGTCACTCTAGTCATTAAGTTGATACCTCAGGTCAGTTATTCATCCCCAGAATTCTAGCTTGGAGAATGTGGCCTTCCTCTGAGCATCCAGTGCACCTTTTATGTAATTCTAGTTGTATCATTGACATAGTAACCTGAGAGCAGTCTATTTAAATATCTTTCTCCCACTAGATTGTAAAACACTTGGGTTATAAGTGATTTCTTATCTCTGCTCTCAATGTGTCTGGTATATAGTCAATATTGAATAGTTATTAAAAACTTTAACAGCCGGGCGTGGTGGCGCACGCTTGTAATCCCAGCATTCGGGAGGCTGAGACCGCAGGATCCGGGTTCGAGGCCAGCCTCAGCTACCTAGTGAGGCACTCCGCAACTTAGTGAGACTCGGTTTCAAAATAAAGAATAAAAAATAGGGCTGGGGGTATAGCTCGGAGGTAGAACCCCCCTGAGTTCAATCCCCAGTACCGCAAAAAAAAAAAAAAAAAA
>PVLC010010267.1:20412-51098 GCA_004027655.1 Graphiurus murinus | reverse complement strand
GGTACTGGGGATTGAACTCAGAGGCATTCTACCTCCGAGCTACACCCCCAGTCCTATTTTTTATTCTTTATTTTGAAACCGGGTCTCATTAAGTTGCAGAGGGCCTCACTAGGTAGCTGAGGCTGGCCTCGAACCCGGATCCTCCGGTCTCAGCCTCCCGAATGCTGGGATTACAAGCATGCGCCACCACGCCCGGCTTTATTCTTTATTTTGAATTAGGGTCTCACTAAGTTGCAGAGGGCCTCACTAAGTAGCTGAGGCTGGCAGTGAACCCGGATCCTTCGGTCTCAGCCTCCCAAGTACTGGGATTACAAGTGTGCGCCTGTGTGCTACCACACCTGGCTACCATAATGTATTTCAATAAACTCAACTTTCCCTTATTACTGGGGATTTGGATTATTGCTAGCTTTTGAATATTACAAACAATGATGTAACATGTATCCTTACAATTAAATCTTCAAGCAAAAAATAAATTCTCTAAAGATAAATCCTTAGAAGCAGATTTGTCAGGTCAAAGGGTGAGTTTATTTTCTTAGGTTTGTGATATTTAATTCCTATCAAATGGATGCTGTATATTTTAATCTCATGCTTAAAAGTCGTTCCTGTGTATCACCCTTTTCCCCATTCGCACCAAAATAAGAGAAATAAATTCCAGGTGTATTGTAATAGAACTGCATGTAAAAACAAGAGGACAAAACTTGAAAAATAGAAAACTAAGAAATACAGTTTTAAGAACTAGAGACAAAGGACTTCTTAAAATACTGAAACAAGAAAACATAAATGAAAAGATGAATTGATGTGATTATACAGAACACAAATGAAATTTCACCATAAGCTACAGATAGTAAAAATCTTCATATATTTGATAAGAGAAATAAAATCTAGACTATATAAAGGGCTCTGTTCAAAGCAGTACACCAAAAGAATATCAACAAAGAACTAGATTTAGCAATTCACAGAATATACATAATATATAATAAACAGGAGAAGAAACATTCACTATCACTACTGATTATGATAATCCAAATTACAGATTTTTTTTTAACTTGTTAGAATAAATAATTGGGTTCATTATCCAGTTTTAGTGAAGATGTGAGGAAAAGGGCTCTTTCATTTACTCTTGATGGTAGTATAAATTGATACAGGATTTGATTAGTGGGCAATCTGCCATCGTTTCAAATATGCATCTTCTCTGAAACAGCAATTTCAATTCTACTGAAATAGTTCCATAACTATATACAAATCAGTTTCTCTAAGAGTGTTCACTATAGTATTGCTTATGGAATGTTATAAAACATTATGCAGCTGTTGAAAATGAAATCAACTTACCTATATGCACTGATAGAATACCTGTAAGACATTACAAGCAAGCTGCAGAACCAGAGACTGATACAGATGGAATCATCTCAATGTTTTAAAAAAAGAGCCTAAAAAACCGGGTAGGGTGGTACACACCTATAATGCCAGTAATTGGGAGGCTGAGACAGGTGGATGGCAGGTTTGAGGATTTTCTCAGGAAGTAGTGAGACTTTCATCAACCTAGCAAGATCCTGCTTCAAAATAAAAAATAAAATAGGGCTGGGGGTATAGATCAGAGGCAGAATGCTCCTGGGTTTAATCCTCAGTGCCACATATACACAAAAAAAGATCCTAAATGTTCATTATATATGATCATAAAAATGCTCTTAAAGGATAACCTCCAAATTGTTAATAACAGTTCTGTGGAAAAGAAAAAAAAACTGGGAGGGGAGGAAAGAGTAGTGTAGTATGTGAGGTTAAGGGGGACTTCTATATTGTTTTCTGTATACTTTAGCTGTTTGATGTGTGCGTGTGTATATTACTGGGGATTGAACCTAGGACCATTCTACCTCCAAGCTACACCCCAGCCCTTTTTATTTTTTGGTATAAAACAGGGTCTTGCTAGATTGGTGAGGACCTAAGTTGCTGAGGCTGGACTTGAACTTGCAATCCTCTTGTCTCAGTCTCCCAAGTACTGGGATTACAGGCATGTGCACCACAGTCAGCTGTATGAATTCTTTATAGTAAACACTAAGAGGATTATGAATAAATTAATTGCTTTAAAATCATTATATACTCAAAATTACCTATAATTTAAATTGGATAAACGATTATATTGTAGTATTTCAACTAACATGTAAGTTTAAAATGTAAAAATCTAAGTAATTATACAGATGGGTATGCAGCAGAAATCAGGGTTTAATGTTTATCCTCAAAAGTTCTGTGATACAATACACTTGTCGGTCGGTCTCGAGGTGCTAGTCTCACCTGCAAAGTCCTTCACGTTCACATTTGCCCCTAAGCTGATCAGCTCCTTGACTTGTTTCACATCTCCTCGAATCGCTGCCATGTGTAAAGGAGTTTCACCACGTTCGTTTCTCTTATTGACTTTATCTTTTTGTCGAGACGAGGAACTGGGAGTTTTCTTTTGGGCTGGTGTCGTTTGTGATGGATGATTTGGTGTGGAATCTGTAAGAAAAGTAAGTTAGCAAAGGTTCTAGGCTAAACATCTTGTCTACCGGTTTACGAGTGTTTCCTGGAACACAGAGAGTGCCTTCTCACTCTAGTACTCTCAAACGTGACTTAGCTGTTTATAACTTGACACCAACAAACGGAGCATACCTTCCTTTAGGGTTATCAAGTAACAAAAGCCAATCCAGAAAAATGTTTTATTCTGTAATTCATAAAATTGGTTTGAAATGATAATAGATGCACCCTAAAAGTATCTACTGAATAAATAACTTGACGAGTTACAAAAAATATATTTTTCCTGAGCACGCTGTACTATTATTCTAATACCTAAAAGAAAGTAAGATTAAACTGAAGGATGGAGTTCACTTTTTTTGGGGTGGTACTGGGGACTGAATCCAGGGGCATTCTATCTCTGACCTACACCCCAGCACTATTTTATTGCTTATTTGGAAACATGGTCTTGCTAAGTTCCTGAGAGGCTAGGTTGTAGAAGCTGGCCATGAACCTGTGATCCTCCTGCCTCAGCTTCACAAGTACTGGGGTCACATGCATGCACCACCACACCTGGATGGAGTTCACATTCCTGACTCAAAGCACTGGAGTTCTGATCTGATGTTAAGTGAAAATTAAGGTCAAAGATGGTTTTAATACAAAAATGAAGCTAAAGATCTGGAAGAAGAAGAGCAAATGGAAAAATTCTTACAAATTATGCTTTGTTCTGATTTCCATCTTTGGACTTTAGTTGGGAGGCTGAGACAGGAGGATCAAAGGTTTGCGGCCAACCCCAGCTACTTAGTGAGGCCCTCTGCAACTTAGTGAGACCCTGTTTCAAAGTAAAGATTTAAAAAATAGGGCTGGGGGTGTAGCTTAGAGGTAGAATGCCCCTGGGTTCAATCCCCAGCACCTCCAAAAAAAAAAAAAAAAAAAGAAAAAGAAAGTAAAACTAGATGATGTCCCTCATTCAGAGCTACTGGGAAGGTGCTGTTTCCTTAACAAAGGAGTCAAGACAGTATTAATTAATTCTGAAATCTTATAGTATTTAAAAGGAACAATGCTGTAAGAGAAAAATAATCTATGGAAAATAATTTTGCATCATCAGTTTTGCAAGATTAGAGCTCCAAGCCAGGTATGGTGGTGCACGCCTGTAATCCCAGTACTTGGAAGGCTGAGACAGGAGGATCACAAATTTAAGGACAGCCTCAGAAAGTAGCGAGACTCCCAGCAACCCATCGAGACTCTGTTTTAAAATAAACATAAAAAGGGCTGGGGTGTGGTTCAGAGATAGAATGTTCCTGGGTTCAACTGCCAGTACCATGAAAAATAAATAAATAAGAGCTCTAAAGCAAAGTCATCCTTTTCTTATTAAGAAAAAAGTTAGAAGTTTACCTTTTGGATTTTAAAGTACATTACCTTGGTAACGGTTTCCTATTTAAGTATTTCTAGAATATATACTCCATAAGAACCCAGGCATAACCCGGAAGACCTCTTGGCACATGGTGGAACTTAACATTTGTTGAATGAATACATTTTATTATAATCCTTATAGTCAAATTATTTATTAAGAAAATTAGCTTGCTGACTCTTAAAAGTGTGGTGGTACATGCTTGTAATCCCAGTACTTGGGAGGCTGAGACAGGAGCATTGAAGGTTCACAGCCAGCCTCAGCTAATTAGTGAGACCCTTCTCAACTTAGTGAGACCACTTCAAAATAAAGAATAAAAACAGGGCTGGGGCTGTAGCCCAGAGGTAGAATGCCTCTGGGTTCAATCCTCAGTACTGCAAAACAAACAAAGAAACAAAAAACCCCCCTAAAACACATATTTAATGGATTAAAGAACTAACCCCAACTGAGAGTGGTAGTGTATGCCTGTCATCCCAGTATTTAGGAGGCTGAAACAGGAGGATCTCAGGTTTGAGGTCAGCCTCAGCAAGTCAGAAAGGCCCTCGGCAATTCAGCAAGACCTTGTTTCAACTAAAAAAGTATAAATTATGGCTGGGGATACAGCTTAGAGGTAGAGCACCAAGGGGTTCAATACCCAGTACCACAAAAGAAGAAGAAGAAGAAGAAGAAAAAAAAAGAATCAATCGTAAATTCCAAGTACTTCTGTATGATGGCAAATAGCTTGATATTTCAAAAGCTTTCCACTCTACTTCTATATATACGAGTAACAAAAGGCTGACCAGGAACTAAACGAAAAGAACCAACTCTAGAACAATGCTATAGTATAACTGTATTTATTCTGGGGGAAAATCCAACCACAACAAAAGTTATGTCTGTATGTTTATACCTAAAAAGTCCCTGGAAGTATGGATAAACTCTTAACCGTGCCTCTCAAAGAAAGGTCACTGGAGATTAGGGAGGACTTTTACTTTTTGTCTTATTGTATTAGTTCTTTAATTTAACCTAAGAACAAATACTTCTTTAACTTATTCTAAAGTATTTAAAAAGTCTTTAAAAATAGAAGTCTTTCAGCCAGGCATGGTGGTATATGACTGTCATTCCAGTACACAGAAGGCTGAAACAGGCAGATTGTAGGTTCGAGAACAGCCTAAGCAACCTAGAGAGACCATTTCAAAACAAAAAAATAAAAGAGGACTGGGAATGTAGTGTAGAAGTAGAATGCCCCCGGGTTCAAACCCCCCCCCCCTTTTCTCTCTCTCTCTCTCTCTCTCTCTCTCTCTCTCTCTCTCTCTCTCTCTCTCTCTCTCTCTCTCACACACACACACACACACACACACACACACACACACCCCTACCTTTCTAGTTAAATTTTAAGTTTGACTCAAAAGTCAACATTTTATAGAAATATTTAAAATTGTAGCACTGTGAAATATTTTGGGGCTAGTCCTTCCTCAGCAGCAGAAAAGGTGGGAGTAAACAAAACAATATACTATTTTTAAAAGCAGAAGGCTCTAAAATGTTTTTAGTGGTGAAAGGTGTTCAATACACTAATAATTTGATTGAAATCATGCTATGTAGAAATGCTAAGAATTTAATTATGTTGTTGCCTTTTTTTAAGAGTCAATATAGGGAAAGTTCCTTGGGAAAATTGTTTCCTTTTCAATTCATTACAACAATCATATATGCCTTGAATTCAGAGCCAAAAGGAATTATTTTTCTCCAGACAGAAGTGACTGATACTTTCTTGTATCAGACAGAAGAAACGTGCTAGGGTTTCCACTTTATCAGCAGGCTGCGAGTGAAGCAGGAGCCCAACAAGAGCCTTGGCCTCGTGGCAACCCACAAGTCTTCAGTAAGGTCAACGGGCACAGTTCTGGGGAGGAAGTGGGGGAAAAGTACACAGTTCTGCCATGTATTTCTCAAGCTGAGTAACCCACTTCCAAAGTCCTCATTTTATTTAACAACTATGTACTTAATGCCCAATAAGTGCACAGATCCTTGCTCTTAAATAGCTTCTAATCTAGAGGAGGATATGGATGATAAATCGTCATGCAAATATAAAACTGCAAACTCTTACAAGTAATTCTGACTAAATTCAAGGAAGGGTAAGAATTAAGAACAGTTATAATCACTGTTCAGACAGGCCACCTGGCCTGAGGACACTAAGAGCACAGGGTAACTCCACGATGGCAGGCACCACCTGGACTGTTGTCCCTCGCTGTCATCTGCATGAGAAGTGCCATCTGCTTTCGCTCAGACAGTGGATAACCAAAAAGAATGCTAACTGGTGTGGACTTCTTATTTCCAGCTTCTTTCTTTGTTTTCTTCTTTTCTGGACCTTCTTTCTCTGAAATTATTAATAAATATGTAAGACAACTTGAAACAAAGGCAAGTATTCAAAAGTAAAACATAGGACAATTTTTTTTGATAGATGCTATATATACATATGACAAAAGTGTGTAGTATATGAACTAATACTAAACAAAAGAATAATGGGCTTTCATTATAATATATAAGCATTTTTTCCTTCCTAAATGCTTCGAAAGAGTGTATTCTTAACTTTATTATTTTCAGGTACTTAAAAATGTTCTACTAGTAAAATTTGTATTTTAGTGATTTGTTCTATTAAAATTTAGCTTCTTCAAAAATATTTCAAACTTTCTGTCATCCCTTGGTATCTTATCTGCAAGGGACTGGTTCAAGGAGCCCTTTGTAGATACTAAAAATCTGTGAATGCTCAAGTTCCTTACATAAGATAGTGTAGTATTTGCATATAACCTAACGAATCCTCCCATAGGCTTTAAATAATCTCTAAATTGCTTATAATACCTAGGACAAATACCATGCAGCTATTTTATCGCATTATTTAGGGAATAATAACAAGAAAAAAATTTGTATATGCTTAGCACAGATGCAGTTTTTTTCAAGTATTTTTGATTTGTGATTCGATGACTCTATAGCTAGAGGGCCAAGTATTACATCTCTGAAACTTCTTTTTCATTCACTATTATTGCTAAACCAAATACCAATGTTTCCTCAAACTATTTGCCTAATTCCTGCAATGATTTGTATAGTTTCAAGAATTTAAGACAAGTCTTATCCACAGAATACTGAAGAAAAGCACTAAATCAATTTATTCCAGTCATGGACAGTTGGACATGGGATATTAATCAAAGCTAAAAGTGAGCAGATTAAAGATTCTGTGTGACTGTGGGTTAACAGGTATCTTTTCTTTAGGAGTTCTCTGAGAGTAAATGCAGATGTTCTGCTCAAACTGATGGAGAGGCTGACTGCCTTTCTAGGCAGCTATTTCCTGGGAAATCATATACAAATATCTGGGATTCTTGGATCCAAGTTTAGGGGTACCTGCAAACAGGAGCTAAAAATAAATTAAATATTAATAAAAATGAGTGGGAGATGGGAAGGTTTAGTAGTCAATACAGTGCTCCTATACCCCCCATCGCAGATGTAGCCAGCAGGTATGATACTCTTAAGTATTAATCTAGCAAGTTCCACAGACTAATTAAAATCTGATATTAGTAGGCCTAAGAATACTTGCTCTAGTGTACCACTTTAGTTAGTTAGAATAAACTAGTCCTAATTAATGGCCTAGAAAAATTAGAGGACCTAATATTTAAACTCTGCTGTCCAAAAATCATTCAAAATTCTGTAATGGCTGGGCATGGTGTTGCACGCTTGTAATCCCAGTACTTGGGAGCCTGAGATAGGAGGATCGCAGGTTCTCGGCCAGCCTCAGCTACTAAGTGAGACCCTGTTTCTAAATAAAGAAAAAAAAAAAAAAGGACTAGGGGTGTAGCTAAGAGGTAGAATGCCCCTGGGTTCAATCCCCAGTACCGCAAAAAAGATAAATAATAGAAATAAAAATTCCAGCGATCTCTCGGTCTTTTGTTTCACTGAACTTGATTTTAGCGTTTATTAGTATTTCTAATGTATTCTTTCATTTTCATATTTCTCATATTATCATTAATTGGCCAACTTAGTATAAGCCCAATCTCAGCAAAATATTTAACCTATTATTAAAATTATTATAAAGCCCTAAGTAGGTCTTTGGAGGGAGCCTATTTTTTCCTGAAATGTATACTTTCTTAATTTTCTGTACATGTTGGTTCCCTAGTATTTAGGGAGGCACTATAAATATTACTGTTATTTTAATGGCTTTCTATTTGACTAACAAAATTTAAAACAATGAATGTATTTCTTTCCTAATATTAAAATATCTAATATTATAAAATTTTATAGGAAGCAGAAAAGATATTTCAAGGAAAAGAAGCAAAATCTAGTAATAGGTAGAAACAAAATATTCTTAATATCTTTCCTTAAAATAGTTTCTAAAATTCTGAGGAACTGTTTGCATTTTCTGTATGCACTTCCTATCTGTATTGTAATGAAATGTTTAAAAAAAGATTACACTCTAAAGTGATATATACCTAGGTTATAGAAAAAAAAAAAACATAAGCTATTATTAGAATTTCATGCTACTAGATAGCCAAACATATTACATTTTGGTAAAGAACTAACAAATTGGGATACTTTAAATATTCAAACAAAAATCCAAGTTGGATGCTTGCATCTAATACAAACTGTTTTTTCTTTAAGTGAGTTACCATAGTCTGAATTCATGTTTTTCATGAGATAGAAAAGAAGGTTAAATGAACAGTAGCTGGAATAAGGTAGCTAGGTTTGAAATAATTATACCATTCTTCAAAACTTTTAACTGTGACTACTATGTCCCCCCCCCCTGCAATTTTTATTTCAAATTTAAAGCAGTCAATTAGACTTTGACTATTTGAAATCTATCTTTTAGAGAATTCACTTTCTCTGATCCAATAAGTAAAAAATGATGATATTCTATATATCTGTAGAGTTAGACACTTCTCCAGCTTTCAATAACTAAGAATTCATTTATTTTTCTTAATAGACTGGACCTTACAAGTATACTGCCAGATGTGCTCATTTGGCATACTCTACCACAGACCTGAAATCTCACTTAGCCACCTAGAGATTTCCAAGGGAAATTCAAGAGAGCTACTTAAGATTACTTAAACCCCAAATTGAAAAGAACTTTACAATAATCCAACATCCTTTCTTTCAAGATTCAGAAGAGCTTGAGAAATACAGAGATGTCCCAGTCTTTTCATCTAGAAAATTAGTGTTTTCTTTTAAGGTCTTGACAGATTAAACAGAAGGCTCAGCATTACTACTTTCCCTATTAATTATGGAGTATATTATGAAGAAATAAAACTTTTTCATGGGGAACTTGGCTAAAAAACCTATCAGCATCTCAAAAATTAAAGAATATAACATTTCCCTACAAAGAAAGCGCTGCATAAGGAATCAAAATGGTGGAGCTACAATCAAAATACAGATAAATATCATTATATCATTCATGTTTGTAGTGTGCAAACTTCAATCCTGAGGAAAAATTTTGCCATTATGCTCTGGTTCTGAAATACCATGAATTTCTAACAGTGAATGTCTATACCTTGATTTCCAACAATGATACTCAGATCACGTATGGTTTCATCACATATTGCTCTTTTAGGTGTACCTTGGAGAGCAGGACTCACCTTTTATAAGGGTAGGCCTAATTCCACAGAACAATGTTAATGTTGACTGGCTCTGCCATCACCCCCACTCAACTCGTGTGTGTGTGTGTGTGTGTGTGTGTGTGTGTGTGTGTGTTTTTTGCTGGGGATTGAACCCAGGGGCTTTCTACCTCCCAGTGACACCCAATCCTATATATATATTTTTATTTGGTCTCACTAAGTTGCTGAGGCTGGCTTCAAACCTGCAATTTTCCCAAGTACTAGGATTGCAGGCACAAATTTATAAAAATAAATAAGAGGTGTATCATAAACATAAGGTTTATTTTAGTTTTTATAGCTAAATGTTATTTAAAAGCTGGACCCTTAGACATCCAGGGGCTAAACAATATTTATGTTTTAAAAAGTTCATAAATAACAATAATCAAAACACTTAACTAGTTCTCACTAGGCAATATATTTAACTCTATCTTAAAAGGGTGGTATTCTTTTATTTGGCGCAATTAACAATCAGCAACATGTAACAACTGGAGCCATAGCCAAATAGAGAGGTCCTAACACAGTTAACAGTAATGGCGTTCTCCAGGCTACTTGGTATATTAATGCACTCACAGTTAAATTGAACCTCGGCAACCACGTCAATAAAGACCAAAGAGTTCAATGGAAAAACATTTTAAATGTGCTTTTAAAAGACATCACATGACCTAATAAGATGGCACGGTCTACTCAAATTGGTACACCTGGCGTACCTTGTAAAGGATATACACCAAAATATACTAAGGACCTTGTGCATCTTACCAGAAGCATTCCCACACTGTGCTGTACAAAACCTAAGTAAAGGTATGTAGCTGTCTTCCTTTCAGTGTTCATACAGAGCATGTGTGGAACACGATGCACTGGATAGCTCACAAAAACTGGAAAATTTGGTAGACTTATGTAGTCTCATTTATTCAACCAAAGATATCTATAAACTGGTTTAAAAATACGTTACTTATAGTACCATGCTTAGTAGTAAGTGTGAAAGAAGCCACTGGCTCTACAGGAGCACCTGATAATCTAATTACCTGAGTATGTCCTGTAAGAAGATATAAGTCTCTCCCCCCAATTTTCACTTGTATGTCCTGGGTCTGAATCTACAGAATGAGAAGAGACAGGAGAAAAGAAAAAGGCACACGAAGGGAAATGCAGAATTCAACAAACCAACATTTTTCAAAAGACGACCAGTTAGTTAGGCAATGATCTATCATTATTTTTCCAAAAGATTATTTTTAAGGTAAAGCCCAAAGTATATTTAAAGCACAGGTTTGGTCAACATCTAAGATTTCAGTTTCTTCAAATGGATTATCTTAAATTTAGAAAGTTAATCAAGTGGTTTTCACAGTAGACATAACTCAAGTTGCTTATTAAAACACAACCTCTCTCTTGATGCCATCCGTATCTTTTTCTGCAATCTCTAAATAATGGTAAAAGAGATAATACTCATCACTAGTTTCCTGTGTAGAATCTGTCTTTTAAAAACTTGAATTACCTTTTTTCTCTGAGGGCCAAAATGACACTGAAAACAAAAACGCTTAGAACTGCAGTACTGTCCTAGATCACAGACCTCTCTATAAAGTTGTATATAATTCAAATATTATGAATTACTAGAGTGATTACTAACAAGACATCTTAGAAAGCAGTCTGAATCAAAATAAAGTTTGTTAAGAATGTGGAATCCTGCCTAACAATTCATGATAGAAAAACAAGAATATGAAGTGCTGACTTTAACATGGCAAGAACATACATTTTACTTTTAAATAATACGTAATTTCAACTCACAATAATATTGCTCTGATCTTCATGTCTTCAGCTTACTGACAAACACTTCTTTCCAGGACCATTATTACAGACAGCATTCATTATTTCAGTTAAGTAACCAAATGTTAGAAAAAACCAACTTAGAGAACAATTAACCTCTAAATACAGTATATGAAAAAATTTAAAGATAACCCTAAACATTTAGTGATGAGAAGATTCACTCAACTGAAAGGAGGATCATTAACAAAATAACATTTAGATCAATTTTAAAGCAATGAACACTTACATTTCAAAACTAAGTTAGCAGCCGGGCGTGGTGGCGCACGCTTGTAATCCCAGCATTCGGGAGGCTGAGACCGGAGGATCTGGGTTCGCGGCCAGCCTCAGCTACCTAGTGAGGCACTCCACAACTTAGTGAGACTCGGTTCCAAAATAAAGAATAAAAAATAGGGCTGGGGTATAGCTCGGAGGTAGAATGCCCCTGAGTTCAATCCCCAGTACCGCAAAAAAACAAAAAAACTAAGTTAGCAAGTACAAGAATTCCAAGAAAAGTAATACTGGACATTTCATTGGAAAACAAGCAAAAATATCTAAAATGGCTTCCAAAAATTGCAAAGAAAAAGTGACAACCAATTAAGTTCTATCTATTGGATTAAATGGCTATTGAAAGCAGATCATATTATTTAAGCAGATTAAAGACAGTTGATAAAATGAACTTTCAATTATATTTATTAATATAAGTATATGAAAGTTTGTCCATAGCTTCCTTTGGAAATAACAAGTTCACCTTGACCTAATACACCATTTGACTTTGATTTGCATATGTTTATATTTGGGGCAATTAACCTGTATTCTATAGAGATTTAATTCGGGAGCTGAAAAACTAAAGCTTCCATATCCTGTCCCCCTATTCTTCCTTCTATGCTACTCTGAGACTAGGTATATAAAACTACTGCTATTTGTGAGAATAATGTAAAACACTTAGGTGTTAAATTAATGCTCCACCTTAGGTTAAAGGAGAAAAAGAAAAAATACACAGAATTATTAAAGAAAAAAGTTTATAGTGTATGTTCAAAACTTTTATAATAAAACAGGGAAGGGGCAGGAGTCAATTGGCAATGAGTTACTGCCGTGAAAATCACCAAAGATGACTTATTAAATACAGTACTGACTTAACATAGTTCTCTTTTTAAAAACGTTTTCTGTAAATCTGAATTACAGTTTAAGATAAATCTTTCAACAGCATCTAAAGCCTCAAAAGAAGCGAACTTCTAAGGCTGGCTGGCAAAGGTGGTTTAGTTTATGAGATTTCAACACTCTACAAGTGCCACTGCAAACTCTGAGAACATCTTATATTGTGCCTCTTTGAATTCTCTCATATCACATTACCTAAAAATGCAAAAAGAAACTCAACAGTAAGCAAATAATACTAAGTGGAGACTATTAAAGAAAAAAGTGAAGGATATTGTATCTTTCTAGTTTCTTTAACATGCAAATTGAAGTGATGAAATACTACTGGTTTACCTCTATAGAATATTAAATCTATCAAACTTGGAGAAAAGCATGTCATTCAATTATCTGAGGCCAAAAAAAAAAAAAAAAATTTCATAGAGCTGGGCGTGGTGATGAATGCTTGTAATCCCAGTACTTGTGAGGTAGAGACAGGAGGATCACAGGTTCATGGCCAGCCTCAGCAACTTAGTGAGGCCTTGTTTCAAAATAAAAAATAATATGGCTGGGGGGGTGTAGCTCAGAGGTAGAATGCCTTTGGATTCCCAGTAGAACACACACACACAAATTATAAAATTATATTGGAGGCTTTGTAACTAGATATCATTTTGAAGAAAAGTGAAGAATCATGGAAATGTCTCACCTTTTTTTTTTTTGGCGGTACTGGGGATTGAACTCAGGGGCATTCTACCTTCGAGCTATACCCCCAGCCCTATTTTTTATTCTTTATTTTGAAACAGGGTCTCACTAAGTTGCGGAGGGCCTCACGAGGTAGCTGAGGCTGGTCATGAACCCTGATCCTCCAGTCTCAGCCTCCCGAATGCTGGGATTACAAGTGTGCGCCACCATGCCTGGTAATGTCTCACCCTTTTGATAAAGAAATAATCTGGGGGATAACAAAACACAGTCTGCAAAGCTGCTCCTGAGGGCATTACTCTTAACAAGGTAATTGCAAATTTAGTCTGAGGACCAACAAAGATGCTTGTGTGTAGTCCCCAAGACCACCCAAATACTTTCACGTTTTCTGTTACGGAATGAGGGCCTCACAATAAGGAATTATGGCTTCCGCTTTGATGAGTGACACCAGGAAAGAAAGAAGTTTGAAGTAGAGAAGTATAAGAAATAAGTATAAAAGGCATGTCTCACTGTGAGAAAGACATTTTTGTCCTTGGTTCTTTCCCTTCTACTTTCTGCCAGGAAGAAATAACAATTTTAGGTGTATAAGGCCCATGTATGAACTAAGGGAGCAGAGCAGAACGATGAAAAGAAGCTAGCAGTCTCAACTGGCATCACTAAGCTGCTAGACCGACTCTGGACTGCCTATGCCTGCCCTTCTCATTGCATTAAATAAAAAAATCCCATCTGTTTAAGCCAGTGTTGATCCACTTCTGCCATGTTTAATTAACATATAACAAAGTGAATTTACACATTATATTACTTAAAGGTCACAGTCCTCTGAGGTTGTTATTAAAACTAGATAAAAGCCAGGCGTGGTGGCATATACTTGTACTCCCAGTACTTGGGAGGCTGAGACGGGAGGATCGCAGGTTTGAGGACAGTCTCAGCAACTAGTGAGACTCTCATCAACCTAGTGAGACCCTGTTTCCAAATTAGAATAAAATCGGGCTGGGGGAGTAGCTCAAAAGTAGAATGCCTCTGGGTTCAGTCCCCAGTAAAAATACACACACACACACACACAAACACACACACACACGAATAAAAAATAGGGCTGGGCTATTTGAATCCCCTGGATTCAATCCCCAGTACTGCAAAAAAAAAAAAAAAAAAAAAAAAAAAAAAAAAAAAAAAAAAAAAAAAAAAAAAAAAAAAAAAAAAAAAAAAAAAAAAAAAAAAAAAAAAAAAAGTAAATAAATAAATAAATAAATAAAACTAGATAAGGAAATTGAGATTTATAAAGAAGTAAAATTATCTGGCCAGGACTTGTAGGGGCCTGAGAAGTAACTCAAAATTGGTCAAAGTAACTCAAAATCTTAAATAATAAATAGTATGTTATTATTTACCTCTATTATAACTACAATAATTATCCTGTGTCAAGACTCTGGAGTAGGAGAGTCTGAAGGTAAATTTCAAAAGCCAAAAGTAAGTGATAAATCAAGTTGACATAGTAAACACTTAGATAAAAAGCAGGTCTTTTATGCTTCATATATTGGCTTCTTAGTATTTTTTTTTTTTTTTTTTTTTTGCGGTACTGGGGATTGAACTCAGGGGCATTCTACCTCCAAGCTATACCCTCAGCCCTATTTTTTATTCTTTATTTTGAAACAGGGTCTCACTAAGTTGCGGAGTGCCTCACTAAGTAGCTGAGGCTGGCCGCGAACCTGGATCCTCTGGTCTCAGCTTCCCGAATGCTGGGATTACAAGCATGCGCCACCACGCCCGGCTAGGCTTCTTAGTATTCTATAGAACAAACTTACAGCAATTCTCTGAAAGGACAGGACACCGTGGGATAGATATTATAATGGTGTCAACAGCTATGTTGGTGATCGCTGAAACAAAGTAATTGAGAATGGACAACACTACTACAATAGAGTTACAAGGACCTATTGGCAAAACTTCAATTATGCTGTAATTCTTTCCCAATTTATCTACCTAGTCAACCACTTACTCTTCTAGAATGTCTTACTGTTTAAAAAAGGATTAAATTATCGAAAATTTAGAAAATATAAAATACATAGCATGCGCCACCACTGGTTTTAAGAAAGTGGTAACTGCATTCTTTGTGGTACTGGGGATTGAACCCAGGGGCATTCTACCTACGATCCATACCCCCAGCTCTATTTTATTTTTATTTCCAAACAGGGTCTTGCTACGTTGATGAGAGTCTCACTATTTGCTGAGGCTATCCTCAAACCTGTGATCCTCCTGTCTCAACCTCCCAAGTACTGGGATTACAGGCATGCACCACTACACCCAGCTAGTAGCTTTATTTTATAAAAATAATATTTCCTTTTTATTTTAAAAATCCAAGCCATACAAAAAAAGTACAATGAAGAAAGTAACAAATATTCCAAACTGAGAAAAAAGTGTAAACATCTGGTAAGTATTGTTTTAAGCATCTCTCTAAATATGTACAAAGACAGAGGAACTAGAAGAGGAAAGACAAGAAGAAATAAATTCATGTAAGAAAGGAAAATAACATATATGCTATATAAAATTAAAAGGTTTAAGATTAATTTTAAACTAACATAAAAAGAAAAGAAACTAAATAGTTTTTCTCTAAAATAGATAATATTCTAAAATATAAACAAAAATGTACATAGAAAACTTAAAAAATTTAAAACATTAAAAAGTTTAGGTAGTTAGTTTCTAAAGCTACATGTTTCAGTTCTGTAGTGTTAGTTAACGCCTTGCTACGAGAAAGGATGAGCTGAGTAGCACTGTAACACTATTTCATTATTCTCCACCCCTGTTCTTTTATTCTGTTCTGGATCCAAGTTTAGGCTTCATTCCTATAATGAAAGAGTCTTTCATACTTAAAGTCTTATTTTATCTTTCCACATGTGTGTTAACATGTTGTACATACACATATATACAAACATATAAATGATGATTTTTAATATAATCAAACAATATATACTATTCTTTCATAACCTAGGTTCTCTCTCTCTTTTTTGGGGGGGAGGGGACTGGGGATTGAGCCCAGGGGCATTCTGCCTCTGAGCTACAACTCCAGTCCTATTTTTTATCCTTTGTTTTGAAAGAGGATCTCACTAAGTTGTGGGGGGCCTCACTGAGTAGCTGAGGCTGGCGGAGAACCTGTGATCTTCCTGTCTCAGCCTCCCAAGTACTGGGATTACAAGCATGCACCACCGCCATGCCCAGCTAATAACCTAGGTTTTCACTTTCACAACATGAATGTCTTTCCAGATTGTTTATTCTATGCTGTTACTTAAGGGTAAAAATCTTATTTTCTCATTAGATTTACCATATTTTAACAAATCCCTTATTACATGGCACTATTTTCCTAATTTTGTGGGGTGACTTTTTTGCTATTATACACAAAGCTGAGCTACCCATTCTTAAAGATAAATATTTGCTCTCATCAATATTTATAAAAAATAAATACCAAAAGAATTAGTCAAATGATAAGAAAGTTAGTTTGGGATATATGTTGCCATACTTACCAACAACAGGTATTCCTATAATTTAGACCCACAAAAGTAAATTTATTTCCAACCCATGACCACTGGGTATGATTTAGACTAAAAATTTTCCCAATTATTATAAATCGCTCTGATTCTTATAAATTTCTGATTACCATTCATATGTTTTCATATTATTTATTTGCCAAATGTAATTCTGTTGTTCTGAACTATCCAATACAAATCTTTTGTCCATTTCCTTGTTTTTTTTTTCTCTTTCACATTAGATTTTAAACTACTATGTATACTAAGAGTTGTCATATATGTTGTAAATATTTCCCCCTCCACATCTTTATCATTCCTGTTCAGCAAATAGTTTAAAATATAGTACACTCTAGTAAAAAGATCAAGCTGGGTGTGGTAGCATACACTTGTAATCCTACCTACTCAGGTGGCTGGGGCAGGAGGATTCCAAATTAAATTCAAGGCTAATCTGATCAACTTAGTGAGACCCTGTCTCAATACATTTAAAAAAAAAAAAAAAAAAAAAAAAAAGGAAGGAAGGAAGGAAAGGAAGGAAGGAAGGAAGGGAGGGGAGGGAAAGAGCTGGAGATGTAGCTCAGTGGTAGAGCACCCCTGGGTTTAATTGGCAGAACCTACCTCCACACACACAATGTTAAATATGAAATCTGACAGCTGGGCACAGTGGCACATGCTTGTAATCCCAGTGCTTGGGAGACTGAGACAGGAGGATTGCAAGTTCAATGCTAACCTCAGCAACTTGATGAGACCCTATTTCAAAATAAAAAATAAAAAGGGCTGGGGGTGGAACTCAGAGGTATAATGCTCCTGGGTTCAGTACCTAATATAAAAATAGGGTTGAGAGCCAGGTGTGGTGGCACACACTTGTAATCCTAGTACTTGGGAGGCTGAGACAGGAAGATCGAAAGTTCATGGCCAGCCTCATCTACTTAAGTGAGGTCCTCTGCAATTTAGTGAGACACCTTTTCAAAAAATAGGGTTGAGGGGTATAGCCTGGAGGTAGACTGCCCCTGGGTTCAATTCCCAGTACCGCCACAAAAAAAAAAAAAAAAAAAGAAAAGAAAAAAGGGCTTGGGATATAGCTAAGAGATAAGAGTGCCCCTGGGTTCAAAACACACACACACACACACACACACACACACACACACACCCCATTCTGATGCTATATTAACTTTCATATAGAAGATATCACTTAATGGTACTCTGGATTTTATTTCATTTTTTAAAAATAAAAATAAAAGACAAGTAAATTATAAATAACACATTTTCCTTTGGGCCCAGGGATATAAAAGCAAAGTATTCATCTATCATTTACTAAAATATATAAATTCTACTTAACTAAAATGTTTTAAATCCATCAAAATTTTGTTTTATAAATACATGTGTCTCTTTTTTGGTGGTACTAAGGGACTGAACCCAGGGGGCAGTCTACCCTCAGCTACACACTCAGTCCTCTTTTTATTTTAAAACAAAAATTAAAAATTTTGAGAATTTTGCTACATGGCTGAGGTTGTTCTCAAACCTGCAATCTTCCTGCTTCGGTCTCCTACTGGGATTATAGGTGTGCGCCATCACACCCAGCTTACATGTAACTTTTCTAAAAGAAAAATAAGAGTTAATAAAATGTTCTTAAGAAAGAGAGCTGCAATATCCAAATAATTGCAAACAGAAAAATTTATCAGAGGAAAAAAGTATACAATTTCTAAAATATGAGCCAGATGATGTTTACTCGGCGCCTGAAGCCCGTGTCTTCCTAAGTAACATTCCCTTTCATCTTACTCTAAATAAAAGAGAAAGAATCTACCTGATCTCACAACAAAGGTTCTCATGGTAAGCTTATTATTTTGAAACTTTATTCCTAGAATTTATCAAATCTCTGCTTCAAATTACTATTAGAAATATCACTGTCGTTGGAAAATAAAATCTGGGTAATGTAATTTAAAAATCACCAGCAGATGGACTCCTAAAGAGAAGATCTGTGAAGGGTGTGTTTGTGTGTGTGTTACTGAGGATTGAACCCAGAGGCGTTTTACCCAAAAGCCACACCCCCAATCTCGCTTTATTCTTTATTTTGAAACCGGGTCTCACTAAGTTGCCAAGGGCCTGTCTAACTGGCTGAGCCTGGCTGCAAACCAGTGAACCTGTGAACCTCCTGTTTCAGCCTCCCAAGTCCTGGGATTGTAAGCGTATGCCACCACGTCCAGCCAACTATTTTCTAAAGCTATACTAGCACAGAAGCATTTCAAAATCTTTAGCATATTTTCATAGTTTCCAGAGTGAAGATCATCTTGGTATTGATGATTAAAGATTGCTAGAAAGATATAATACAATCTCTGTATATAAGATCAGAATGGAATACTTTCTGTAAGAAAGTGTTTTTAAGAAAGATTATTATTATTTTAATTATTATTATTATTTTTTGCGGTATGATAGATTGAACCCAGGGGCATTCTACCTTTGAGTTATACTCCCAGCCATATTTTTTATTTTTATTTCAAAATAGAGTCTCACTAACTTGTGAAGGCCTACGTAGCTAAGGCTGGCTGCAAACCTGCGATCCTCCTGTCTCCAGCCTCCCAAGTACTGGGATTATAAGTGTGTGCCACCATGCCTAGCTAAGAAAGTTTATTGTTAACATTTCATGCAAGAAATAAAACGTGTGGCAGCTGGGCGTGGTGGTGCACACTTGTAATCCCAGTACTTGGGAGGCTGAGACAGGAGGATCTGGGTTTGCCGCCAGCCTTAGCTACCTAGAGAGGCACTCCACAACTTAGACTCTGTTTCAAAATAAAGAATAAAAAAATAGGGCTGAGGGTATAGCTTGGAGGTAGAATGCCCCTGAGTTCAATCCCCAGTACTGCAAAAAGGAAAAAAAACAAAAAAAAAGGAAAAAAAACGTGTGGCAAATACGTAACAAACACTGAAGTTCATATTAAGTTTCAAAAATGATTAGTTCTGGGCTAAAGCACAACCTAGTAATGTATTAGATAGCAGTAAGAAGGTTCTCAAGCATTATGAATAATCAGAATTAACTGATCTAAAGTATCAACTCCTTGACTATAAGAACAAGTGTCATGGATAGTACTTCAGCAGTCAGCCTTATTTTTCATGTGTGGTACATGTTTCTAATTCGTTTCTGAATCTAAAGTGCCCCAAGTTCTCTGATGTGTCCATCAGGTCCACACAAACTCAACAACTTTTCCTCAATCTGCCATATCCTAGTGGATACCTATTTCTGAGCAGAATTTTCATCATTGAAGTGCTGTCCTAAAAGTAAGTTGTGAAACTGGCAAGAGATTTGTAATGACCACTAAGAGAATAAGGAATAGAGCAAACTGGTTTTCATAAATTCTGGTTAGAAATCACATTTGTGTAATAAAGGAAATTTACCCCTAAAATAAACCTGAAATACTAAAATACAAATATTTCTCCATAAACTGCAGTATCAAGATGAGCGGTACATACAAAAGGAAAAAAAAATCACTGGTTTCAAGAAAGCAGTTAAGGTTTACCAGGAAACAACAAACTCTTCTACCTGTGTCTGAGTCTCGTTCTTCATTTCTTGATGGGCTGATGGTAAAAGGAAGTTTACGCTTCATGGAGGATTTCTCTTTCATCTCCTTGCCCACATCACTTCGGTCGATTTTTGGAGTTTTGCTGTAGGATGCAATCTTGTCTTTACTCTATTAAAATATCAAATATGAATAAAGTTATATCTATTAGCTAATTCCAGAGACTTGCCCCATAAAACAAATTTTTGTTATGAATAAAAGAACTAAGGAAAATCCCAAGATGCTCATTCTCCCTTGTGGCTATATAAATAAAGACAATGTTCTGTGTCACTTGAGTTAAAAGAAACCAATTTAATAGCAAGTTAAACAGAAAACGATTACAATATACTGTGCAATATGGTAACTAATGTGACCATTTATAACTGCTACCATCTGCTATGCCCTCTGTAAAGTCAAACTACCCTTACAAGTATTATCTGAACACAGGGTTTTTGAGATTTCTAACACTCTGAAAGATATTTTCAGATTTTTTTTTTTTGGCGGTACTGGGGATTGAACTCAGGGGCATTCTACCTCCGACCTATACCCCCAGCCCTATTTTTTATTCTTTATTTTGAAACAGGTTCTCACTAAGTTGCGGAGTGCCTCACTAAGTAGCTGAGGCTGGCCTCGAACCTGGATCCTCCTGTCTCAGCCTCCCAAATGCCAGGATTACAAGCGTGCACCACCATGCCCAGCTTATATTTTCAGATTTGAAGAAGCAGCTTTCAAAATACTTATTTCCGATTATCTTAAAATTTCTATATTACCAAATGGCACAATCTATTGATTCAGGAGAGGATCATTAGTATATCCTTCCATATCTATGATATACAAATGTCTGTAAGCTAGAGATAAAATAGGAAACAAAAGGACTTTAGTTAAACAAGGGGGGGGCCAGCAGAAGAGCGCTGGGGAGTGAGGTGGGGAGAGAAAAAGCAAGAGAAAAAGGAAGGAATCAGTTCAATAATATTATGGCCTATATGATGGTATCATTACCAATTTTACTAACATGTGGGGCATGGGATACAGGGGAAGCACACCAAGTGATGTGTGTGAATCTATGCTGCACCAATAAAAGTATTTTATAATTGTATAATTACGATAAATATATATAAAGCACGATAAAAGTATTTTAAAATGTTTAACTCAGGTTTATTTTAAAATACTTTGTCTTTTTCCTTTTTTTGGTGGTATGGGAGATTAAACTCAGAGACATTCTACATCTGAGCTCCATCCCCAGCCCTATTTTTATTCTTTATTTTGAAACAGGGTCTAACTAAGTTGCAGAGGGCCTCACTAAGTAGCTAAAGTTGGCCCTGATCTTCCTGTCTCAGCCTCTCAAGTACTGGGATTACAAGCGTGTGCCACTATGCCTGGCTGTCTTTTTACTTTTAATTAATTGTTAAATATTCTACAACAGCTATGACATATAAAAATGAAAACATCAATGGCAAGATAAGAAGCTGGGTGTAGTGGCACACGCTTGTAATCCCAGTACTTGGGAGGCTGAGCCAGGAGGACAGCCTTAGGAAGTAGGGAGACTCTCATCAACCTAATGAGACCCTGGTTCAAAATAAAAATAAAATACGGCTGAGGATGTAGCTCGGAGGTAGAATGCCCCTGGATTCAATCCCCAGTACCACTAAATAAATAAATGAATAAATAAATAATCACAAATAAGAATAACTTATCACCCCTTCTATTAAACAATGTACTGATAACTTTCCCCATCTTAGTAAAATAAAAAAAGAAGTAAGGTAAAAATTTACCTGGAAACAAGAGAAAATATACATGAACATATGTAATAGAAAAATGTTTGAAAGTTATAAACCTGCAAGCAGAAGCACTAAATCCCTGTGTCTTGGACTGTCTTTGTAAGGCTATCTGTGTAAAGAAGGGCCTTGAAGCCTGCTGTGATGACTTGCACGCCTGTAATCCCAGTACTCAGAAGGCTAAGACAGGAAGATGGCAGGTTCAAGGCCAGCCTAAATAACTTAGCAAGGCCCTCAGCAACTTAAGACCATGTTTCAGAATAAAAAATAAAACAGGGCTGGGGTTGTAGCTCAGAAGTAGAATGCCCCTGGGGTCAATCAAAGAACAGCTTTGAGAGACAGAGACAGTGTCTCCCTCTGGAGCAGGGGCAGATCTTTTCAAGGGTCAACAATGTCATCTTCTAGGGCAAAGGTCAAGTAGCCTTACTCTCCACTATAAAAGACTTGCGGGCCCCTCCACTCATAAAGCAACTCTGTACTGTGGTCCTCACCTGGCACTCTCCTGCTTCCCCTTGTGAGAAGTGAGCCTGAGCATGTGGATCAGAAATGGCTCCCTTCATGTGCTGAAGGCCTGGTCCCCATGCAGCGTGTTCAGATGGGGCTTCGGTGAAGAGACTGCGCCCAGAGGGCTCATCTCATTAATGTACGGGTAACCCATTCATGCACTCACAACTGAAGGAGACGGCCTTTGAAGGGAGCGGGGCTTAGGGGATGTGCACGTGGGGAGTTTATCTTGCCCTGGCTTCTCTTTCTCTGCATCTCAGTTGTCAGGAGGTGAGCGGCTTGGCTCTACCACGCCCTTCCACCAAGACAAAGTCTCCTCTCAGGTCCAGAAACAATGTAGCCAGCCGACCATCAACTGACCCATGAGCCCAAATACATCTTCCCTCTTCTAAGTTGTTTTCTCAGGTATTTTGTCACAGTGAAGAAAAGCTGACTAACACAGAGGCTCAGGGAACAGGCACAACTGCGGTCACTCTGCTACCACTACAGTTAAAGTAACAAATGTTCCCATACCTCTGTTCCAGGATATCAGAGCATCATGGTGCTCTGCCAGCATCCATGAACTGATTAGTTTGCAAGCAAGGTAAAATCTCAGGTCTATCAGTTTTTGCAAGGTAATTTGTATTTTCATTATCCTTATACGTATTCTGAACAATTTTTGCAATAAATAGATGTATATATTTTACTTGAATAATGAAAGAAAAATTTTCTTGATAATCATTTGGACAGGAAACGTCTTAACTGTATTGATGGAAAGGATAGGACAGAACCATTCAGAAGCTTAAAACTATTAATATTCTCTCACACTATCAATTTACCGCAGGATTGATTGATTGATTGATACTGGAGATTGAACCCAGGGGCATTCTACCTCCAAGCTACACCCCCAACCCAATTTTATTTTTATTTTAAAACAGGGTCAAGCCGGGCGTGCTGGCACACGCTTGTAATCCCAGCATTCGGGAGGCTGAGACTGGAGGATCCGGGTTCGCGGCTAGCCTCAGCTACCTAGTGAGGCCCTCCGCAACTTAGTGAGACCCTGTTTCAAAATAAAGAATAAAAAATAGGGTTGGGGGTATAGCTCGGAGGTAGAATGTCCCTGAGTTCAATCCCCAGTACCGCAAAAAAATAAAATAAAATAAAATAAATAAATAAATAAAACAGGGTCTCCCTAGGTTGATGAGTCTCACTACTTGCTGAGGCTGTCCTCGAACATGTGATCCTCTGGTCTTAGCCTCCCAAGTCCTGGGATTATAGGCTTACACCACCATGTAGATTATCACTTGAGGTTTTGTAAATTATAAATACTAATTTATTAGCCCTATTTAAACGCACCTAAGAAGTTAAATTTTGGTTTGGGCTATTTTATTAATTTAGAATTTCATAAGAGATATTGTCATATTAAATTATAAATAAGTTCTCTACTTAATATAATGGAACAACTACATATTCATGTATAAAAATTTTATGGAAGAAAAATAAAATTCTGCAGAAACCAGAAGCTGGCTTTAAGGCTAATAACTAAGAAAAAACAATCAAAAGAACATGTCTTGCAAAAACACAGGGGAATAATATGGTCATACTTCTTTTTTTCCTCTTCTTTCAAACTTTTTTACTTTTGTCTCAAGAGGCAGTAGCAACATGGTCTAGAAGAACGAAATTATGGCCCTTCCTATCTTAATGAACAAAAAAGCAGTTCAATATTCATAAAACCCTGAGGCAAATACTTCTAACAACAGCTTTAGATGTCAAGTGGCTATAAAATCCAAAAGCATAGCAATAAATATGCCATGTGTACTGCCTCAGAAGAGGTTTTTGTATTTGATCCTTGCCCATATACATGTGACCCTGAAAACAGAGTATGATCACAGACTGATTACAGTTTGATATAATTTAATTAAGCTAAAAGTTAAGAGGAATGTAATAGTTTATTTAACAAATCTAATGCTAAGTATTTTTTTTTTTTTTTTTTTTTTTTTGCAGTACTGGAGATAGAACCCAAGGGCATTCTACCTCCGAGCTACACGCCCAGCCCTATTTTTTATTCATTTTTTTGAAACAGGGTCTCACTAAGTTGCGGAGGGCCTCACTAAGCTGAGGCTGGCTGTGAACCCGGATCCTCCTGTCTCAGCCTCCCAAGTACTGCGATTACAAGCGTGAGCCACCACGCCCGGCTCTCTAAATATTAGAGACTGGCCATGAACCTGAGAGCCTCCTGTCTCAGCCTCCCAAGGGCTAGGATTACACGTGTATGCCACCATATCCAGCTCCATCAAAATTCTTTACGGCATAATCCTCCATCACACAGAGAAATATTAAGGACAGAGAAGTTTCTTTTTTTTTTTGCAGTACTGGGGGCTGAACCCAGGGGCATTCTATCTCCAAGCTACACCCCAGTCCTATTTTTTATTCTTTACTTGAAACAGAGTCTCACTAAGTAGCTGAGGCTGGCCGCATACCGGGATCCTCCAGTCTCAGCCTCCCAAGGGTCAGAGAAGTTAATGTAAGTTTATCCAAGGTTACAGATCAGATTACTGGCTGTGTGTATGTGTGTTTTACCATCGGGGTTAGGCAGTAGGGGAAGAAATACCAAATAACTGTGAGGTCTTGGATTCTTCCCTCCAACTCCATTTTTTTTTTGTTTTGTTTTGTTAGTACTAGGATTGAACCCAGGGGTATTCTACCTCTGAGTGACACCCTCATCCCTTTTTACTTTTTATTTTGAAATGTCTTGCTAGGTTGCCCAGGCTGGCCTCAAACCTGTGATCCTCCTGTCTCAGTCTCTTAAGTAATGAGATTACAAGCATGTGCCATGTGCATGGCGATGATTATTTTAAAATTGTGTAATCTTAGTGATTGGGTTTTTTCTTATTCTTAGGGAATGAAACAATTGTATTCTCAGAAATCTAACTTACTTCTACAGGCCTTATACAAATGGCTTGGATGTGTCTGTTGTTACAGTTTGTACCTGGAATGTCCCCCAAAGGCCCATGTGTTCTAAAGGCTTGGCCTCCAGTTGGGCTCTATTTGGTGGTGGGACCTTTAAAAGGTGAGGCCGAGGGGCGCTCTCAGGTCACCGGGGGCATGCCCTCAAAAGGGATAGTGGAAACCTAGTCCTTCCTATCTCCCCCCCGCCCCCACTTTCTGGCCCTGATATCCCTTGCCACAGACCCAAAAGTAATGGGCTCAAAGTCACCATGGACTGAAACCCCCAAAATCATAGGCTAAAATAAACCTTTCTTCCTTATAAGTTCTATCTCAGGTGTTTGTTACAGTAGTGGGAAGCTGACTAACATAAGCATCCATGTTGTGTTTTATTTTATGAGTAATTACTGAAAATCCTAAATTGAGTATCTTTTTCCAGCTCCAAAAGCATAAAAGAAAATTTTTAGTCATAACCATATACCTTTCTTCCATATGGTTTCTCTACCATATTGCTGTCACTGTCAGAATTTTCACTCTGAACTGGCTTTGTGAACCCAGATTTGGGCATTTTATAGCTGTTCAGCTAGCTTCTTCTTTTATCAATCTTCTCATCCTGGATCTGTAAAAAACAGATATATAAGAGTTATTTATAAACATACACTAGAACCTAAATTTTAAGTGCCACAATTAGTGCAATTTCATTTTCTCTATAAAATCATTTTCTCAGAAAGGCTATCCTACCCTAAAATAAGTTTTCACTCAAAAATTTGAGGTTAAAAGTTTTCCTGTTCAAGAACTTGTTGCTGAAAACCAGGTGCGGTGGCACATACCTATAATTCAATACTTGGGAGGCTGAGACAGAGATTTGCAGGTTCAAGGCCAGCCTGGCAATGTAGTAAAACTCTCAGCAACCTAGCAAGACACTGTGTCAAAATAAAAACTTTAAAAAAGAAGGGAGCCTGAGGTATGTATAGCTCGGAGGCAGAATGCCCCTACCACAAAAACAAAACAAAAAAACCTTGCCACTGAATAGAAGAAAAGTGAATTACTTTATATTACTTCCCATCTTCTCTACATTTGTAGTATCTTTAGCCTTCTGTACATCCAGAAGCAAAGGAAGCTCCAAATAGATAACGCTGTGTCGATCTGAAATTCTTCTGAAGACTCAACTAAGAACCTGATAGGTTTGATCAGCAATTTTACATCTAATTCCCGGCATTAAACCGCCCTTATTTAAAATCTCTGGTGTGGTTTCCAATTCTTCACTGACCATCCCAAGGCATTTAGTAAATTTATTAATCCATTAATTGATACAAGACTTATCTCGTACTGTAACAATCACTTGATGCATAATTTTCTTTCCAATTTTTTTAGTCTTTTCTCTCCTACTTTGCAAACTGACTCAAAAGGTTAAGCGCACTCCCAGAAAAGTATGCTCAGGGAAGACTATGCTTGAGAGATCTCAAAAAATCCTAAGAAGGAAGTTTTACATATAAAAGAGGAAGCTATGAGGCTAGAGCTGTTTTATTGTCTGCTGAGCTAATAGTTGCATATGGTTGCTTAAAGCTTCATTAAAATTAGATGAAATTAAAGTAGCTACTGTCCCATACAGTGTAGACAGATGTTACTATCATCACAGAATTTATTTCTGCACAACACTGGGCTAGACTGAGGCTCCTGGCCAAGAGCAGCATGGCTTGGGCCACACAACAAGCAGAACTATTGGAAGGTTACTTTTAACTCTTTCATGCTATAAATTTTCTATACATGGATATTACAGGTATAAGTAAGCTATCATTGTAGTATCTATATGAATGTTTAATAATTAGACACCTTTAACAATATTAGTAAAATCTGCTATGTTCTTCAAATTATCCTGCTTGTGCTTAAAAATTAGTTAATAGAAACAAAAACACTGTAAATAAACTGAGCTATATCATCAAAACTATACATATAAACTGACCTGGATAGAACCAAATTAGAATATATTACAACATAAAAACTACCAATAAGAGCTGGGAGTAAGCCGGGCGTGGTGGCGCATGCTTGTAATCCCAGCATTTGGGAGGCTGAGACCGGAGGATCTGGGTTCGCGGCCAGCCTTAGCTACCTAGTGAGGCCCTCTGCAACTTAGTGAGACCCTGTTTCAAAATAAAGATTAAAAATAGGGCTGGGGGTGTAGCTCGAAGGTAGAATGCCCCTGAGTTCAATCCCCAGTACCGCAAAAAAAAAAAAAAAAAAAAAAGGGCTGGGAATACTGGCCAATGGTGTAGCACTTGACTAGCGTGTATAAGGCCCTGGGGTCTGACTCCCAGCATTGCAAAACAAACCAAATCAAACAAACAAACAAACAAAAAAAACAAATGCCACAGTTCAAATGATTCAAAATTTTAATTTTATGGAAGAGAAAATAAACTTGAAAATAGGGGAAATTTTGACATTACACAGAAGAGGCACAGCTCAGCTTGAGGCTAGTCATCTGTTTCAACTATTACTATATTAGCAGAATCGTTAAAATTGCACTGTCCTCAAAGCTGGCCAATATAAAGCTTACAAAGTCAGTTATGAGTCTTAGGAAAACAGAGAAACTGACTCAAAATCAGAGCTGAACTATATAACAACACACATCAAACTAAATGAGACTATGAAGATAAAGCAGTATCTAGTTTACAGATGAAGCAAAGCAAGTTATTAGTCAATTAAAGGGCAAAGAATTATTTTTGAAGAAATACTATAGGTGATGTTATATTAAGTAGACTGTATACTAGAAAAGCTTGTATTGTATTGTGCAACACACACACACACACACATATGTATGTAAACTGTAATTTACAACCACCATACAAACTATACAAAGAAAAGTCAACTTCACACTAGATGACTAAAATATTTAAAAATATACAAATAACTCAACAGATGGTAGGAAAAGGAAAATTGAGAAATAAAACACAGAGGGAACAAAGTAAATAATAAAATGATAAACCTAACCCAAACATACTAATTATTATATGAAAATAGAAATGGTTTAAATACTTCAACCAAAACAGAGATTATCAGAAGGAGGAAAAATAACAAACAAGAAGAAATTCGCTTGATAAAATGACCCGGGTAATAAATGAAAATATACTCCACGTAAGCACAATAATCAAAGGAAAGCTGCAGCGGCTATATTAATATCAAGCAAAATAGATCTCAGAGCAGAGAGACATTACATATTACACATTGATACAAGGGACAATTCACTTAGATATGCTAATCCTAAATACTTATACAACCAACACTGGAGTTTCAAAACAGGTTCAAGGCCCACATTAGCATAGCAAGACCTTGCTTCTAGAAAACAGCTGGATGTGGTAGTACACACCTGTAATCCCAGTTCTTGGGAAACAGAGACAGGAGGATCACAGGTTTCAAGCCAGTCTCATCAACTTAGCAAGGCCCTCAGCAATTTTGTGAGACCCTATTTCTGGGGTATTTCTTGGAGGTAGAATGCTCCTGGGCTCAACCCCCAGAACCCCCCAGGGGTTCAATTCCTAGTACCAGAAATAAAACAAAAAATTCAACAATATGAAGCAAAAACTGACAGAACTGATGGAAAAAATAAATTTAAAATTACAGTTGCAGGGAGCTGGGCGTGGTGGCACACGCTTGTAATCCCAGTATTTGGGAGGCTGAGACTGGAGGATCCCGGTTCTCAGCCAGCCTCAGCTACTTAGTGAGGCACTCCGCAACTTAGTGAGATCCTGTTTCAAAATAAAGAATAAAAAATAAGACTAGGGGTATAGCCCGGAGGTGGAATGTCTGAGTTCAATCCCCAGTACCGCAAAAATAAAAAAAATAAAAATAAAAATAAAATTACAGAAATTAGAAAGAACCTTGTTTCAAAATCAAGAATAAAAAAAATAGGGCAGGAAGTCTAGCTCAGAGGTAGAATGTCCCTGGGTTCACTCTCCAGTACCACAAAGCAAGCAAGTAAATAAATAAAAAGAAAACTCCAGATGCAGATGGCTTCAACAGTGAAGCCTAAGACACATTTAAGGGAAGAAATAATACCAATTCTACATAAACTCTCCTGAAGAAAAGTGGGAGGAATATGTTTTATGAGGTCACCATTGCCCTAATACCAAAAAAAGACTAGGTCTTTTACAAGAAAACTACAGACCAATCTACCTCAATGATCATATTAAAAAACAGAACAAAACAAAATATTAGCAAATCAAATCCAACTATATATAAAAAGGATACTTGCATGGGGACCAAGTGGGATTTATCCTCGGAATGCAAAGTCAATCTAATTAATCTATGTAATCACTGTATGTGTGTGTGTGTGTGTGTGTGTGTGTGTGTGTGTGTAGGAGTATTGGGGATTGAACCAGAGGCATTCTTCCTAAAAGCTACACACTCCCAATGTTATTTTATTTTTATTCTGAAACAGGGTCTCACTAAATTGCTCAGGCTGTCCTTGAATTCACATCCTCCTGTCTCAGCCTCTAAAGTACCGGGATTACAGGTGTGGTCTATAATCACTGTATTAATTAAAGCAAATAAAAAAAGAGATAATCTCCACTGATACGTGTTCAATAATGTTCAACTCAATAATAAATCTCTGCAAATTAGAAATAAAAGGGAACTTGAATGTTTTCCAAGACTGACAATGAGGCCAGGAAGTCTATTCTCATCACTTCTATTCAACATTGTACTTACTGGTGGACTGACTTCAGTAATGCAACATAAAGAAATAAAAGGTATATAGCTCAGAAAGGAGAGAACAATAAGACAGGCCTTATTTGCAGACCTATGTAGGCACAGCCAAGCAATCTACAAAGAAGCTACTCTAATAAGTAAGCAGAGGAGGGACATTGAACACAGGTCAATATCTGAAAGTCAATTTTATTTCTACAACCAGCAACAAGCAACTGGAAACTGAAATAAAAAGGATAGGCTAACATTGCTACAGTCTGGTCCTCTGGTGGTCTAAAGGTCCATGCAGAATGCTTAGTCCCTGGTGTGGCGCTATTGGCAAGCGGGGGAACTTTAAGAGGCGGGACCTAGTGGGGTCTTCAGGTCACTGGGGCTGTGCCCTCAAAAGGGACTGTAGAGAGCCGGCGTGGTGGCGCACGCTTGTAATCCCAGCATTCGGGAGGCTGAGACCGGAGGATCCAGGTTCGCGGCCAGCCTCAGCTACCTAGTGAGGCACTCCGCAACTTAGTGAGACCCGGTTTCAAAATAAAGAATAAAAAATAGGGCTGGGGGTATAGCTCGGAGGTAGAATGCCCCTGAGTTCAATCCCCAGTACCGCAAAA
>PVLC010010267.1:0-20312 GCA_004027655.1 Graphiurus murinus | reverse complement strand
CTCAAAAGGGACTGTAGAACTCTGGTCGCTTTTCTTTCTTTCTTTTTGGTGTGTGTGGTACTGGGGATTAAACCCAGGAGCATTCTACCTCCGAGCTACACTCCCCTATTTTATTTTCATTTTAAAACATGGTCTCACTAGGTTGATGAGAGTATCACTACTTGCTGAAGCTGTCTTCAAATCTGTGATCCTCATGTCTTAGCCTCCCAAATACTGGGAATACAGGTGTGCACCAACACACTCGGCTGGACTTTCTTTTTATTCTTTCTTTTGATGTATAGCCATGAGGTGAGCAGTTTTGTACTTCTATGGGGCTCCACTTGGATACCCTGCTTCACCACAGCCCCAAAGAAACAGGATCAACTGATCATTGGACTGAAGCCTCTAAAATTGTGCACCAGAATAAACCTTTTCACTTTATAGGTAGATTGCTCTAGATACTTGTTATGGTGGTGAAAAAGCTGGTTATCACAAACACCAAAAATACAAAATTCTTAAGGATAAATATAATATGTGTAAGACTATACAGTGACAAATATATTGTGAAAGAAATTAAGCCGGGTGTGGTGGCGCACGCTTGTAATCCCAGCATTTGGGAGGCTGATCCCAGAGGATTCGGGTTCTCGGCCAGCCTCAGCTACCTAGTGAGGCACTCCGCAACTTAGTGAGACCTTGTTTCAAAATAAAGAATAAAAAAATAGGGCTGGGGGTATAGCTTGGAGGTAGAATGCCTCTGAGTTCCATCCCCAGTACCACAAAAAAAAAAAAAAAAAGAAATTAAAGACCTAAATAGACGTTATCATGTTCATGGATCAGAACATTTTCCTTCCATACTTACTACAAAGATAGAGTAAGAAGACAGTATTGTTTACTAGTGTAAATACAGACATGCAAAATAGTGGGACAGAATGTAAAGTCCAGAAATAGATCTACATATATGTCCAACTGATTTTCAAGAAGCTACCAATCCAACTCACTAAAAACAGGATAAATTTCTTTCAATAAATGATGCTGAAACAACTGTGTGTCTACATTCCAAAAAAAAGTGACATTTGACCCTTATCTGACTCCACAGAGAAAAATTATCTCAAAAATCAATCACACATGTAAATGTATTAAACTATGCAATTTCTAGCAGAAAATATGAGACTATTTCTGAGGCCTTGGATTATACAGTTTCCCTAAGTTGGCTATAAAAGGGAGAAACTATAAAAGGGGAAGGAAAAAAAAAAGATAAACTGAATTTCAGAAATAAAAACTTTTTTTTTTTCTCGGTACTGGGGATTGAACTCGGGCATTCTACCTCTGAGCTACTCCCACCCCAGCCCTATTTTTTATTCTTTATTTTGAAACAGAGTCTCACCAAGCTGCAGAGGGCCCCACTATGTAGCTAATGTTGGCTGCTAACCTGGATCCTCCTGTCTCAGCCTCCCAAGTACTGGAATTACACGCGTGCATCCCCGCTCCCAGCTAAAACTTTTGATTTTTAAATTACTCCACCAGAAAAGGAAAAGCAAGTTATATACAGAGAAAATACTTGCCAATCATACCTTTATGAAGGATTTATGCCCAAAATATATAAATAAACCTTATGAATCACTAACAACCCAACTTAAAAATGAGTAAAAAATGTTAACAGTTCATCAAAGACTATACAATGGATGTCAAGTAAGTACAGGAGATGATGCTCAACATCATTAGTTACCAGAACAATGAGTAATGAGACGCCACCATACACACCAGAATGGGTTAAAGGCTAACATCAAGTGTTGATGAGGATGGGGAGAAACTGGAACTCTCATACAATGCTGGGGATTGGGAGAAAATGCAGAGAGGTACAGCCATTTCATAAATGAAAATAGCTAGTAGTATTTTCATGTGGCTAAAGAAGTTATTTTTATTGCTCCATTCTTGATGGTTATTAGACTATCTCACTTTAACCTCCTTCTTGCCCTAAGGGCTGCATAGAGGCATTAGTACTAAAGGGAGTTTTTTTTTTTTTTTTTTTGGTGGTGGTGGTGGTGGTACTGGGGATTAAATCCAGAGGTATTCTACCTCTGAGATACACCCCCATCCCAGTTTTATTTTTTATTTGGAAACAGGGTCTTGCTAGGTTGCTGAAGGCCTCATTAAATTGCCAAGGCTAGCTTTGAACCTGGGAACCTTCTGTCTCAGACTCCCACCACTCCCAGCTAAGGGTTACTTTGTTATTTAAGCAAACCAGCTACAAGCACTACTATAGATGTTGTTATCCAATAGATAATGGATACAGTTTAATAGTTGACTCTGCCTCTTCAAAAATGTTTCTTTCTAGACCAAATTATATATTTTTTAATTACTACTCACTTCCAGGGTTAACATTTTATAAACATATGCTATTAGACAGTTTCATACTCTTTCCAGCAGTAAGAAATATCTTCTAAAACAAAATAACCCACTATTCTCTTGGTGGTTTTTCTTTAATGGCATTAATATTTGTAATCATTCAAAGGATATTAAAATATATTTTAAAATTTGCTATTTCTGTATAATTTTATTTCTAACAAAGGGTAAAACATTTTAGTCACTATTCTGAGGTGCCAAGATAGCATATATAGAGGGATCAAAAACTAGGGTAAACTAAACATGATATGAGTAAAGATGTATTATATGCCTTTTCTTTGTCATTATCACCTTAACAGAGGTGTTTCTTAAAATCAAACAGCACAACTAAGTCAAGACAATACTGGTGACACATAAACATCCTGTGTGTGTGGGGGGCGGGTACTGGGGATGGAAACTAGGGGCATTCTAATTCTGAGCTTTAACCCCAGCCCTAGTTTATTTTTTTATTTTGAAACAAGGTCTCACTAAAAGTTGCTGAGGGCCTTGCTAAGAGGCTGGGGCTGGCCAAGAACCTGTGATGCACCTGTTTCAGCCTCCCAAATACTGGGATAAGCACCCTTCTTGAAAGTGGAGGTAACTGCAAAGATGACAAGTACCGCTTCACAGACTTCTTAGTTCAGTAACTAAATTGACTCCAGGTAACATTGTTCTTTATAGTTCATTCTAAGACTAATCATGTGGAAAAACACTTATCTTCATAGCGGAGAGTACAGAATCACCTATAAGAGGCTAAACTTGGTCCAGAAAATGCTTTGCAGAGCTCATCAGGAAGGAAACAAGCCTTGGGAAAACTATTCATTATGACAAAAGGAGAAATGATTGGGGAAAAACTTTAAGGGAAAAAGAGTCCAAGAACAAAGAAAGACAACTCAGACTATTTGCAAGATAGGGCTGAGAGAAGAAAAAACAAAAACAAAAATCACTTAACTAGTTGGCAGTATGGCTAGGGGAAAACTTTGGGAACAAACAGAAATAGAATTTGTGAAACTCTATGCTACCAATGTGTAGGTTACACATGTAGAAGTACAAAATTATCACTCTAAAAGGTACAGAATTTGTGTGTTGAACTCACCTGTACAGTCCTTCAGCACCTAGTGAGTGTTGCACTCTCACAATTAATGCCTTAAACACTATTTTGTTTGCTCTAATCACTCTACTTCCAGTGTCAGTGTGACTCAAAACTTTTTCAGAGGAGTTTCACAAAGCTCTGGGATTATTCTTTAGCTTCTCTTTAAAAGGCAAAGCCAGGTGTGGAGGTACACACCTATAACCCCTACTGTGACAGGAGGATCGCAGGTTTGAGGCTAGCCTGGGCATTGTGGCAAGGCCCTCAAAAGCTTAGGGAGAACCTGTTTCAAAACAAAACAATAACAACAACAAAAGCTGGGCGTGGTGGCACAAGCTTGTTATCCCAGTATTTGGGAGGCTGAGACAGAAGGATTGCTAGTGAGACTCATTAACCCAGCAAGACCTTGTTTCAAAAGAAAAACAAAATAGGGCTGGGGGTACAGCTTGGAGGTAGAATGCCCCTAGGTTCAAACATTCCCAGTACCATAACTAACTAAATAAATGAATAATTTTTTAAACCAAAACATAAATAAATAAATAAATAAAAAGGCCTGGGGGTGGGGTGTAGCTCAGCGGTAGAAGGCCTCTAGGTTCAACTCCAGTACCAAAAAAAAAAAAAAAAAGGCAAGTGTCAAGAAGCGATGGAAATAATCAGCCAACAGTTATCAGATGTATTTAGCTTTACCACAGCTCCACAGCTAGCTACTAGTACTCATCACTTAAAAGTGAATTGTTACCAACTTACTGGGGGCCGAGATGGGGTGTCTTTCCTCTGATATGGCTATGCTAATTTTTAATTAAGGGGTGGAGATAACAAAGAGAGGGGCTGGGTGTGTAATCCAGTTGCTGAGTGCTGCCTAGTGCATGCAAGCCTTGGATTTAATCCTAGTACAGAACACATCAAAACTTAGTGATGAATGAAAAAGAGGGCATATGAAAACATAATTAAAATCTAACCACGGATGCACAGGCCCACAGTTCATAAACTAGCTTCATTTTCTCATTTCAACCCTATCCAGCTAACCTTTAAAGATGATCAGACTGGCTTCGCTTTGTTATCTTTGATAAGGTGCTCCTTGATTCATATTACTACTTCTAGAACATTTCAGTTTACTCTAAAAAAAAAAAAAAAAAAAAAAAAGCTGTTCTTTTATAGGCTCATGCCACTTGATAATTCAAGCCTGCCTGGTTGCCAGAAATAAATAGAACACTTTAAAAAAGGTATGTTCCTAGCTTAATTTCAGAGTAAGAAATCAGAGTATCTGGAGTTGGTGGTGTGTGTAAGATAAAAATCACTTTCTAAAAAGCTCCCTTAGTAGTTCCTAGAGGAAGGGCAAACAGAGAATGACTGATGGTATGATTTTTAAAGAGTTTTTATGGGGTGATGAAAATGTTCTCTAATTAGTGGTATAAGTTGTACATCATTGTGAATATACTAAAAGCCACTGAATTGTATGTTACAACAGTGAATTACATATTATGCAAATTTTATTTCAATTAAAAAAAAAAAAAAAGCTTCCCAGAGGGTACATGCTAACCATCTGAAACCACCATACATATATATACTGGAAATGAAAAACTGAGTAAATAGATGGTGAATGGTGGCAGTCAGAGTTCTCACTTTTGGAGGAGGTTAAAAAATAGGCAAGTCAGAAGAATGCTAGAATGTAGTACGGGATTACAGCTGGAGATATGAATATGAAGTCATGTTTGGTTTAATATAGACACAGATGGTTCCATTGAGTATTTATAGATACAGAGAGTTAGAATACTCACACATACTTCCTTTCTATGTCAGCTGAGAAAGCCACAAGCATCACTGCCTCAGCACTGCCTCAGCAATGAGAAGCAATCTAAGATACAGAGCTCTGTGGCTTAGTCCATTTTTCCATGGCTGTAATGAAGTATTTGAGGCTGGTACTTACAAAGAAGAGATGTGTTTCGCTCACAATCCTGGACTGGAGGTTCAAGGGCATATGGTACAGATACAGTATGGGTTCTTTTTTTTTTTTTTTTGGTGACACTGGGGTTGGAACCCAGGGGCATTCTACCTCTGAGCTATACCCCCAGCCCTATTTTTAGTCTTTAGTTTGAAACAGGGTCTCACTAAGTTGTGGAGTGCCTCATGAGGTAGCTGAGGCTGGCCGCGAACCCGGATCCTCCGGTCTCAGCCTCCCAAGTACTGGGATTACAAGCGTGCGCCACCACACCTGACAATAGTATGGGTTCTGGTGAGGCCTAAAGGGGGATGTCATCAAAACAGTCGGAGCACATGCGAGGAGGGATCACGTTATTAGACCAGAGGCCAAGAACAGTGATTTCAAGGGCAGCCTGGCTCTTACAATAACTCACCGAGAACTCTGTCCCATGAGAACTACTTTAACCCCTCCCGAGGGAAGTACTCACAGCCACCTGACCAATTCCCACGAGGCCCACCTCCTAAGGTCCTACCACCTCCTGTTATCAACACACCGCAGACTAGTCTTTCAACACATGAACCCTTGGAGTATAAACGACATCCAAACCACAGCAGTTACTAATACCTTTCTCTAATAAAAGGAGCCAGGTTCCTAAAGAAGTGGCTGGTTCTAAGAGTGAGGCAGAAAACATACAAGATGAGTCTAGAGAATCTTATACTGCTAGAAAGTAAGGAAGTGCTCAAAAATACACATAAATATGTAAGACACAGCAAAGGTGGCATGTGAAAGGCATATAAGTGTCAAACGAAAGAGGCCCCAAAGGGCAAAGCAACAAAAATTAAAGCAACAGAGTAAATAAAGTGCTGTTAGATTAAAACTCAAGGTATACATATCTATGAATCCACAGTGATATAAGTGACTGAATAAATAAATACAAAGAACAGATAAATCTTCATGGGAAGATTTATCTTCAAGGGAGTGGGGCATAAGTCCCTACCCTGTAAGTGTGGGCTGGTCATAATGACCTCCTCCCAAAGAACACAGTATGGAAAGACCCAGGTAGGAGTAACTACTGTGCAGAAACCTGACAAGTGCTTCCTCAGCCAGGAGATCAAAGTTAAAACCAGGGGTCACATTAATAGTATGGACTCTTGATAAGACGAAGCTGACATTTTACCTCTGTGATCTTCCGCAAAGCCCATAGCCAGTCTAATCACGAGAAAAACCTAAGACAAATTCCAAGCATCCTACAAATAACCTACACTCTTCAAAACTGTCAAGGTCATCAAAAACAAGGAAGTCTGAGAAACTATCATGCCTAAGAGAAGACCTGATTACTAAATGTAATGTGGCATTCTGAATCAGATCCTGGGACAGAAAAAGGACATTAGATAAAAACTCAAGAACTAATTGAAATACAGACTTTAGTTAACAGCAGTGTATCATACTGGTTTATCACTTGTGACAAATGCACAATACTAGTGCAAGTAAGTTAATAGTAAGAGAAACTGGTGTGACATAAACAGAACTCTACTATCTTTGCAATTCTTCTCTAAATCTAAAACTATTTTAAAGTAAAAAGCTTCTGTAAAAAGAAGTTCCTCGGGTGGCTTTTATGGCTTGGAACCCTTAAGCAACAAGTCTCTCCCCCCTTTTTGGAGTAAGTGTCTACATACCTTCAGCCACTTTACTTCAGACTGACTTCCTATCACAACGTTTGTGTCTGCCCAAAACCTTGCCCCCATTCTAATTCTCTTCAAAGTTCTTATCTATACCTATTCACATTCTGGTGGTTGTTTTGGTTAACGTCTTACTATCAAAACCTCCTTCTACCCTATTTTAGTTACTTATTCTCTATTTTTCCCTCTTCAAAGTACTGTTAGTGTATCCTTTACAATTTTTCTACTGAGGTAATTACCAATTTATTTGTAAAAGAAGAAAATCTGTGCTGTCATTCTGTTGCACATTTTAAAAATTGTGATTAAATATGCCTGACATAAAACTTACCACTTTAACCATATTTATGTACATCTACACTGCTGTGCAATCCCACCACCCATGTATCTCCAGAACTGTTTCCTCTTCACTTCCATCTACTGCGTGGTAATCACCATTCTACTTTCTTTTGGAACCTCGTATCACTGGAATCGTACAATTTCTTGTCCTTTTGTAATTGGCTTAATTCACTTAGCATAACAACTAGTTCTGACACATGATGGACACTAAGTAAAAATTTAAAACTAGTCAGATGTGGTGACACGACTATAATCCCAGTAATTGGGAGGTGAGACAGGATGATCACAGGTTAAAAGTCAGCCTCAGTGATTTAGCGAGACCTGGTTCACAAATTAAAAAAGAAAATAAATATAAGGATGGGGGTACAGTGTGGAGGTAGAAGGCCCCTGGGTTCTACCCCTAGAATTCCCCCCCCCCAAAAAAACCCTAAAACTACAATGCATGTATCATAAACAGAAGTCAGAAGACAAATGAAAACATTTGCAACAAATATAAAAATAAAGAGTTATATAACAAGTCAATAAAAAAAAGGTGAACTTACTACAAAAGTCAAAAAACATGAACAGGCAGTTCAAAGAACAAGAAATAAAAGTGTTGAGTAAACCCAAAGAAGTACTCAAACTTATTCATAATTTTAAAACTATAAAATGACACAATGTCTCACTTAAAAATCTGGTAAAGATTAAAGCTCTGTTGCCAAGTTTTCAGGAAAACCAGCACTGTCATACATTAATTGCTAATGGAGATGAAAACTGGGATATCCTCTTTGGAGGGAAATTTGGCAGCACCCATCAAAGTAAAAATACATGGCCTTTGTCCTAGTAATTCAACTTCTAGGAATTTATGTTACAGTTGTATTTATACAAATATATAAAGAGAATATACAAAGACATTCAAGGAAGTGTGATTAGTACCCCAAACACTGGGGTGGTGGTGAGGTGTATTTAATATCCATTTATAAGAATGTGGTTAAACAAATTATGGTACATTTTTATGATAAAAGTTATACAAATGATAGAATAAGCCTTTAAAAAAAAAAGCTGCTGCTTCTTTTTAAATTATCTCCTCTTCTGCAGAATTTGTAAATATGAGCTGTGCCTCAGTACCTGATGCTGGTTTCTTTTCTAACTCACACACGACCTAATGTGCGAGTTAGAAAACTTAACCCAACTAGACACAGCAGTTCACGTCTGTAATCCTAGTACTTGGGAGGCTGAGACAGAAGGATCAAAGGTTCAAGGACCGCCTCAGCAAGTAGTGAGACTTTCATTAACCTACTTAGACCCTGTTTCTTTCTGTGTGTGTGTGTGTGTGTGTGTGCGCGCGCGCGCGTGCGCGTGTATGCACTACTGGGAATTGAACCCAGAGGCAGTCTACCTTTGAGCTACATGCCCAGACCAATTTTATTTCTTATTTGGAAACAGGGTCTCATCAGGTTGCTGAGAGCCTGACTAAACTGCTGTGGCTATCCTTGAATCTGTGATCCTCCAGTCTCAGCCTCCCAAGTACTAGAATTACAAGCATGAGCTACTATGCCTCGCAGAGACTCTGTTTCAAAATAAAAATAAAATAGAGTTGGGGGGTAGGAGCTTGGAGGTAGAATGCCTCTGGGTTTAATCCCTGTATAACAATAAATAAATAAATAAATAAATAAATAAATAAGTGCGGCAGACCCCACACCCAATCAGGTACCATATAAACATGCTTCAGGCACCAACAGATCCTATGTAGACAGCAGTACTATAAGATTACAAGATAGCCTAGGTGTGTAGAGGCTATGCCATCTAGGTCTGTGTAAGTACATTCTATCATGTTCACACAATGACTAAATCACCTAATGAGCTTCTCAGCATGTATCTCTGTCATTAGGTATGTGTGACTGCTATATAATTACCAGAGAGAAAAAAATGAAAAGAAAATGTGTGGAAAAATGACAATATTTTCCCAGAATTGAAAAAAGATGGAAGACCTCAAATTAAAGTGTGTAGAATACATCCTGGCACACAGTAGGCTCCCAGCAAATTAAGTACTTGTTGAATGAATGAATAAACATGAGCTGAGGGGGTCAAAGAAGACAGAGCATAAGCTACTCTGCTACTCACAGACACACAGACATGTTGTGGTAAAACCAAAAAAAAAAAAAAAAAGAAAAAGAAATTCAAAATCTTCTAGAGAGGAACTACCAATCACACACATAGAAAAAGAAACCAGTTAACACCAGAAATTCCTAAAAAGTCACATCAGACATAAGAGAATATAGTTAATACTTTCAAAATATTAAAAGAATTTCAAACCAAAATAATCAATTGAACTGTTATATTTATTTGTTATTTATTTATTTATTTATTTTTGCGGTACTGGGGATTGAACTCAGGGGCATTCTACCTCCAAGCTACACCCCCAGCCCTATTTTTTATTCTTTATTTTGAAACCGAGTCTCACTAAGTTGCAGAGTGCCTACAGAAGTACAAGAGTAAGGGCTGGGAGTATAGCTCAGTGGTGGAATGTGCACTTAGCATGTAAGAGGCCAAATTCAATCCCTAGCACCCAAAGAAAAAACTAATCTTTAACAGTAAACTGTCCTCAAGAATGTCCTTCAATCAATGTTCTTAAAAGTCTGTAAAGAATTTTAATAGTCTATCTTACACGGAGCCATACTAGTTTAACTTTTAGAATAAACACATACTACTTTTGCTTTGGTACTAGAGACTGAATTCAGGGGCATTCTACCACCAAATTGTGCCTCTAGCCTTTTTTACTTTAAAACAGGGTCTTGAGCAGGGCATGGCTGGAGCGGAGCATGGTGGCACACACTTGTAATCCCAGTACTTGGGAAGCTGAGTCAGGAGGACTGCAGGTTTGCAGCCAGCATCAGTTACTTAGGCACTCTGCAATTTAGTGAGACCCTATTTCAAAATAAAGAATAAAAAATAGGGTTAGGGTGTAGCTTGGAGGTAGAACACCTCTGGGTTCAATCCCCAGTACCGCAAAAACAACAAAAAAAAGGGTCTCAGAGTCTTGCTAAATTGCTGTGATCCTCCAGTCTCAGTTTCCCAAAACTGGGATTAAAGGTGTGCGCCACTGTGCCCAATTAGTACTATTTTTATAATCAGCAGTGTGTGTGTGTGTGACTGGAGATTGAACCCAGAGGCATTCTAAGTATGACCTATACCCCATTTTTTATTTTCAAACTGGGTCTCACTAAGTCATGGAGGAGCTCACTAAGTTGCTCAGGCTGGCCGTGAATTTTCAATTCTCCTGTCTCTGCCTATTACAAGTACAGAGAAGGAAGCACAATATTCAGGACAGAAGCTCAATCCAGTAAATACAGGCCGCACTTTTGGCTGGTGCTACTAAAATGTTGTATCTTTCAGGAATCTGAGCATGACAGATAATTCAGAAGACTATACAAATTACTTTATAAATGGTCAGTTTGGCATAGCTGTGTATACACATTACCTCTAAAATTCCACAAAGGTAAGCCTAGAGTATAGAATTCCATTTAGTTGTTCCAACTGCCTGAAATATAAACAACCCAAATCTACTAATCCTAGTCAAGTCAAAGGCAAACTATATTAGGAGGAAATGAGCAAAGTAGAAAAAAAGCATTAGAAGACAGATTCTAGCTGTAACGTGAAACTTCAGTTTCAGTTTTCTGATTTTTAAACGATGTCCATTCCAGCTCTAAAGTTCTTTCTTTATTGCCTCCCTTCCTTTCCTCAAGACAGATGTATCTTAACCCTTCTCAAAAAACTCAGCAAAAATGAATTAAGTCTAAGACATTACTTAACTATTTCCTTTAGCTATCATACCCCAGTTTGCTCAATGCAATTATTCTTTCATTTACCATTTGCTAAGCATCTATTATTCCCCATAATAGAACAGAGATAAACAAGACACAAGCTTGAAGTCTTTAAACAGGCAAAAGGCAAGTTAATTACCATATGAAGTAATAAATGGTATGGAAGCATTATGATAGGAGCACAAAGGGATCACTCACCTCTGGTGGGTGATTGCAGGGGCTAGCTAGGGGCAGGAAGAGGAGGAGCACTAAACTAGAGCCCGAGGGATGACTGTGAGGAAGGGAGACATAGGTGGAGCTGGGCTAGGGAAACAGGTGTGCACAAATGCCCATGTAGGAAAGCAGGTCACACTGAAGGGAAAGAAACACTTGGAGCACGGTGAGGCAGAAAATGAGGCTAAAGAAAGTAGGAGAATATCACACGATGAAGCACACTGTCATTGTATAATTTGATTTAACCATGACAAAGCTTTAAGAAAGGTAGAGCCCTAATTCAAGTAGTGTTTAGAAAGGTGCCCTTGATAAAACTCTGGCAGCTGGACTTAAGAGGAATTAGCTGGCAGACAAGAAGACCACTTATAGCACGCCCAGATTATAAGACAGGCAGAAGAGTAAATCAGAACAAGGTGGCTAGAATGACAGCTAGCTTCTAGCTCCTGGGAAAAAAAGTAAAAATGCTTCGGGAATAATGTAAAGAAACAGAATTATTTACCTGTGACATTTATCTTCTAATAGTAATAAATAATGCCTCAAATATTTAAAAATTTCTCAGGAGATTAGTTTTAGGAAGTTTTTTTTTGACAGTGTGAAACATTTGACTCTAAAGGGCCCCACTCTAACAACACTTTTAGAGTTTGTAAATAAAATGAGGTAAGCAGTTGTGTTTACAATTATCTATTTGCCCTGGTTATTGTGCATGTGGGCACGTGGGCATGTGTGTGTGTGTGTGTGTGAAATGAGAGAGAGAGAGAGAAAGAGAGAGACAGACACACAAAGATATCTTTTTTTCCTCTCCAGAAACACATGACAATGGAAATGTTCATCTGCAGCCAGGTGTGGTGGTGCACACTTGTAATCCCAGTACTTGGGAGGCTGAGACAGGAAGATTACAGGTTCAAAACCTCAGCAACTTAGCAAGGTGCTCAGTAACCTAGTGAGACCCTGTTTCCAAATAAGAAATAAAATTGGGCCGGGAGTGTAGGTTGGAGGTAGATGCCTTTGGGTTCAATCTCTAGTACCAAAAACAAAAAAGTTCATCTGCAGTCAAAAGGGGTAAAAAAGGAGTAATGTAGATGTGTAGATGACTTCTAAGGGTCTAAGATTCTAAAAGAGTTGCTGAGTTTACTGACCTCCTTTTGGCCCTAAAGGTTTTAAATTGCTACAACCTTCATAAACCAGCAGAGGGCTGCAAAGCTCAGTGAAAATGGTCAGGCAGCTTTGCTTCCATTTCTGACAATGGAAAGTGAAAAAATGACCAGTGCTGTAAGTAGAAATCTAACAGCCACTATACTCAATTCACCGTCAACAATGGAAAAACTCTGCAGATTTGAAAAGGGGTCAGTAACCCCCAGAAATCTTGAAAACCAGAAGCACCCCAAATTAAGAACTCTGAGCTGGGTGTGGTGGCACATACCAGTAATCTCAGTACTTGGGAGGTTCCAGGCCAGTCTCAGCAACTTAGTGAGACCCTGTTTCAAAATTATAAGATAGCTGGGCGTGGTGGCACAGGTCTGTAATCCCAGTACTCAGAAAGGCTGAGCTAGGAGGCCCACAGGTTTGAGGACAGCCTCAGCAAGTAGTGAGACTCTCAACCTAGTGAGACTGTTTCCAAATAAGAAATAAAATTGGGATGAGGGTGTAGCTCAAAGGTAGAATGCCTCTGGGTTTGATCCCCAGTACCACAAAAAAATAAAAATAAAAGATACAACAGAGCTGAGGGTGTAACGTGGAGGTAGAAGAACCCTGGGTTCAATTCCCATTACCAAAAAAGAAATAAATAAAATTAAAAAAAATTCTGTCGGCATCTCCTTTCCCTTCTGGCAAAATAGTAAATTGTTTGAAGGCCAAGAAAAATCTACCTACCACAGAATATCTAAGGAGAAGGGAGAATCCAACAGAACCAGCAGTCTATCACTTTTTTTTTTTTTTTGCGGTACTGGAGATTGAACCCAGGGGCATTCTACCTCCAAGCTACACTCCCCAGCCCTATTTTTTATTCTTTATTTTTGAAACTGGATCTCACTACGTTGCGGAGAGCCTCACTAATTAGCTGAGGCCGGCCTCGAACCTGGATCCTCCTGTCTCAGCCTCCCAAATACTAGGATTACAAGCCTGCGGCACCATGGCTGGCTAGTCTATCACTTTCTTTCTGATCCCTTGGTCCACACTGCTGCTACCAGACTAATCTCCCTGACATGACTATTTTGTTAGGTTTATCTCACATCTTCATCAAATCTATTCTGCAGGTAGTACAGTACTTAAGTCTAATTTCCTCTTACTAAACTGCAGAGCAGATTTCTACATCACATACACATTCTTTTCAACTCTACTTAGATGCTCTTAACCATTCTGCACAATACACAAAGAGGGTTAAGATGGAAAAGGTCTGACTTCATTGAACAGGTCACACTTGAGGTGAACTAAGAATCAAGAAAAAAATTTATACAGGACTAGGGAAGAAAGTCACTACTGGGGAAAGTCTGTACAAAGAAGGGAGACAGGAATTCACACAGGGGACTGTGGAAATTAACTGAGGGAAGTATAATGGAGCTTCAACTGAATTTATAATGTTTAATCCTTATATTCATTATGCTTTTTTTTTGCGGTACTGGGAATTGAACTCAGGGGCATTCTACCTCCAAGCTACACCCCCAGCTCTATTTTTTATTCTTTATTTTGAAACAGGGTCTCATGAAGTTATGGAGGGCCTCACTAGGTAGCTGAGGCTGGCTGCGAACCCAGATCCTCCGGTCTCAACCTCCCAAATGCTGGGATTACAAGTGTGTGCCACCACGCCCGGCTCATTATGCTGTTTTTGTACCTTTTAAATTACCAGAAATATTAAAAATAAAAAACTTTTAGGTATTTTAATTTTCCTTCTCTCCCCACCCCCTTAAAAGACAAACTACTACAGCCAATCTTTCTATCACTATAATTATGAATAAACCTGGCAACATTCTAAGTACTACTCATATTTTAATCCCAATTAGCACCCTATCCACTCTTACTGGCTTTCTTTAAAAATGAGAGGCATATACTTTAGCCTTAAATGAATGGAAATAACTTTTTTTTTTTTTTTTTTTTTTGGTGGTGGTGGTGGTGGTACTGAGGATTGAGCCCAGGGGCAGTCTACCTCTGAGCTACACCCCCAGCCCTACTTTATGGTGGGTTTTGTGTGTGTGTGGGGGGGGGGGGGTACAGGGGATTGAACCCAGGGAAATTTCATCTCTAAGCTACATTCCCAGCCCTATTTTTTATTCTTTATTTTGAAATGGGATCTCACTAAGTCGCGTAGGGCCTAAGTATCTGAGGCTGGCTGCGAGCCTGCTGTCCTCCCGTCTCAGCCTCCCAAATACTGGGATTACTATGTCCGGCTTTACTTATTTCGAAACAGGGTCTCAGTAAGTTGCAGAGAGCCTTGTAAGGTTGCTGAAGCTGGCCACGAACCTGCAATCCTTGTCTCAGCCTCCCAAGTACTGGGATTGCAGGCATGTGCCACTGTGCCTGGCTTGGAAAGAACTTTTGTCTGGACAATGTATAATTTCAATGATGTTACATAAAATGAAGAGAAACTGAGATAAAAGGTCATTAAAAAAAAATCACTGCTTCTGCAACAGAAATCTGTAATTCCCAAAATATCTTTTCTTCTGCCTAAACTCTTTATGCAGTTATGGAGAGCTGCAATCAGTGTACCCTATAGGAGTGTAATACTAAAAGAAGAAATTTCTAATTTACATACTGTGCCATTCCTATCCTGTTCCAACTATACTGTGAATTTTAATGCGACTTAAATTGCACTTCCATGAACTCATAGCTGGGTTACTTTAGTCCTGTTCTGCTACCTCACTTTTTCTGTTTTCTATACACTCTCCAACATAAACCCACCTCCTATACTATGCGCGAGAATTCAGGACAACTATAGATCCCAGAGCATCAAAGGAAAACATACTCTACATTGATTTAAGGTATGCGTGTCACTGGTAGCTCTTCTGGCCAAAGCAACTAAAAGTTATAAATTGTTTCCCTATCAAATATTGTTGATGAGAATAAAGAAAAATTAATGAAGGACTAGAGCAGAGTAAACTCATCATATTCTAATAGCTTTAATGATGTAATACAAAAAGACTGGTAGTACTTTGAAAACTCCAACCACAATGGGAAAAAAACAAGTGAATATTTGGCTTTATTTTTAAAATAAAACATTTCCTGAGATAGAACCACAAAAATGTTTTGAATAAGAAAAAAAGGGAAATCTCATTGGTGGTACAAATATTTAAAAAAAAAACAAACAAACAAAACTTCATTTACTAAAGGAAATATACCATAGAAAATAATGCCTCCGCTTGCCTGTAATCCCAGTACTTAGGAGGCTGAGGCAAGGAGGAGTACAGGCTGGAGGGCAGACTCTGCAACATAGCAAGACCCTATTTCAAAATAAAAATAGCTGGACATGGTGGGGTATGCCTGTGACCCCAGTACTTGGGAGAATAAGCCAGGAGGACTGTAGGTTTGAAGCCACAGCCTCAGCAACTTAGCTTGACCCTGTTTCAAATCAAAGAAATAAAATAGGGCTGGGGGTGTAGTCCAGAGGTAGATCACTCCTGGGTTCCATCCCAATACCACACAAAAATAAAAATAAAAATAAAAAGGGCTGGGGGTATAGCTAAGAGGTAGAATGCTTCTGGGCTCCATTCCCAGTACCAAATAAAAAAATAATGGCTAAAAAAGAAATTCAGTACTATTTAAGAATTTAAGAGTTCTACATCAAAAACTGAACCAAAATTTCCAAGTCACTGATTCTTAGCCTTTTTTGGAAAGACCTAATTCAGAGCCTATACATCCTAACTGCTGAACACATATTTACTAAACAATCTACAACACAATTTTGTAGAGCCCTATGTGGTGGGCACATCCTTGTAATCCCAGTATTTGGGAGGCTGAGACAGGAGGATAACAGGTTTGAAGCCAGGCTCAGCAACTTAGTGGGACCCTGTTTCCAAATTTAAAAAAAAAAAAAGGTCTGGAGGTATAGCCTGGAGGTAGAATGCCCCCGGGGTTCAATCCTCAGCATTAAAAAAAAAAAAAAAGGATGCCTTCTTCCGATGCATGTTTAACACTGGGGCCAAAATCCTTAAAATTTAAGCACCTTTCCAATGGTTTTACTTCCCTTTGAATTCCACATAATTTCTAGATTATCAACCAGAGTATTTGTTTTTGTTTTTTTTTTTTTTTTGCGGTACTGAGGATTGAACTCAGGGGCATTCTACCTCCGAGCTACACCCCCAGCCCTATTTTTTATCCTTTATTTTGAAACCGAGTCTCACTAAGTTGCAGAGTGCCTCACTAGGTAGCTGAGGCTGGCTGCGAACCCGGATCCTCTGGTCTCAGCCTCCCGAATGCTGGGATTACAAGCGTGCGCCACCATGCCCGGCTCTCAACCAGAGTATTTGTAATTATGCCTCTGCCAGTCAATTAACACTTCATAATGAATATGACTCAAGTGCGAGACAGTCGTGTTTCTCTCTATGCTCAAAGGATTTTTAACTGTTTTCTGCTAAAATACTGAGTGTATGCAAAAGCTACAGACAAGGGAAATTTTTTTTTTTTTTTGTGGTACTGGGGATTGAACTCAGGGGCATTCTACCTCCAAGCTACAGCCCCAGCCCTATTTTTTATTCTTTATTTTGAAACAGGGTCTCACTAAGTTGTGGAGGGCCTCACTAGGTAGCTGAGGCTGACTGCGAACCCGGATCCTCTGGTCTCAGCCTCCTAAATGCTGGAATTACAAGCTTTCGGGCCACCATGCCTCGCCAGACAAGGGAAATTCTTATGCTAACAATGTGAACAGAATAATAAAAGAGCTTAAAAAGGTATCAGCCATAAGGTAGGAGTTTGGAGAAACCTAGTTCCTTGTGGGGTTTGAGAAGGGGCAGTGCTGTTATAAAAGTTATGATACAAAGATAAATAATTGATTAGGGAAAATATTTGTAACATAGAAGCTACAGAAGATAAACTCTTAACATATCAAGACTACCTAAAAAGAGGCAGAAGAATTGTTAACCTTTTTATTATAAGGCTTTTTATTGTAACAACAGTATATATTAATTTTGTAATGTAAAAATCTTACTAAAAACATTGGACTGCTGATTCATTATTATATTGTTGTTGTTGTTATTATTATTATTATTATTATTATTATTATTATTTTGCAGTACTGGAGATTGAACAGGGCATTGTACCTCCAAACTACACCCCCAGCCTTACTTTTTATTCTTTATTTTGAAACAGGGTCTCACTAATTTGCAGAGGGCCTCACTAAGTAGCTGCGACTGGCCATGAACCTGTGATCTTCCAGTCTCAGCCTCCCAAGTACTGGGATTACAAGAGTGAGCCACCATGACCAGCTTTGTTTAAATTCTTGATTCTCTTCAAATTCTTGATACTCTTCAAAGTTGGTTTTTTTTTTTTTTTTTTTTTTTTTTGTGGTACTGGGGATTGAACTCAGGGGCATTCTACTTCCAAGCTATACCCCCAGCCCTATTTTTTATTCTTTATTTTGAAACCGGGTCTCACTAAATTGTGGAGTGCCTCACTAGGTAGCTGAGGCTGGCCGCGAACCCGGATCCTCTGGTCTCAGCCTCCCGAATGCTGGGATTACAAGCGTGCGCCACCACGCCTGGTTCTCTTCAAAGTTTTGAGTAAGAAAAAACAAGGAAAGAGAAAGAGCTAAAGGATATGGGGTGTTAATTTGCAGAAGACAAAATGCAAATGATAATTTGACCACATATTAATGATCCAAATTCCTGTAGCCAGAGTCAAATGCCTTTTTTAACAACTAAAGATAAAAGCCTTCAAACGTAAAATGAAAGTGGTAATATGATTTATACTTAGTAACATGAAAGTAAGTATAGGTAAGTACCTATGTAAGTATAGGCTTTCACTAGGTATTTGCAATGTTGAAAGAGCACTAACATCTGAAGGAGGAGGAGCAAAGGGCAAAGAAAAGAATGAGTAAGCCAATGTGAAATCATTCTATTTACTTTCAATAACATAAGGACAAACAGGAAGTTGGTAAAGGAGTATTTTTTTGTCCTGTTCAACTGCGGCTTAAAAAAAAATTCTCTTCATTTTTCAGATGTTTTTACACTTCCTGGAAAACAGGAATAATTTAAGGTTAAATGACCACCAATGGATAATCACCTCAACTCTAAACATGGATGAATTGGGTTGATAACATTTATGAGAGCACCCACAAATCTCAAGTTAGTTCTTGGGTAGTAAGAACCAGATTGAGGATATTCTAATGACAACTGTGTGTGTGTGTGTGTGTGTGTGTGTGTGTGTGTGTGTGTGTGTCACTGGGATTGAACCCAGAGGTATTCTGTCTCTGAGCTACACTCCAGCCCTATTTCTTATTTTTATTTCGAAACAGGGTCTTACTAGGTTGATGAGAGTCTCACTACTTGTTGAGACTGTCCTGGAACCTGTGATCCAGCTTCCTCAAGTATTAGGATTACAAGCATGCGCCACCATGCCCAGCTAACTTTTCTGGTTTTAACTAGATGTATAAGATACCTATTCTCATCATATATTAAAATAACATACATGACAGTAACTAACAGTACCCAGTGTACAGAAGCTCAGCAAAAATCTCTCTCCTTGGATCAAGTAATTTTCAAGTAGTGAGATTTAAACTCTACTATCACTTCTCTTTCATGAGTGAGTTTCAAAGAAGTCTACCACTCGAGATAATTTTAACCTAGGTTCAATCCAAAGCTTGATATCATATTAGCTGACAAACTTTGTTTTGCCTATCTCATAAAGTTGTGAAATTTAAGAAGTGTAAAAATACTTTGTGAATTACAAAGCACTGTAATTTTTTTTTTTTTTTTTTTTTTTGCGGTACTGGGGATTGAACTCAGGGGCATTCTACCTCCGAGATATACCCCCAGCCCTGGTTTTTTTATTCTTTATTTTTGAAACCGAGTCTCACTAAGTTGCAGAGTGCCTCACTAGTTAGCTGAGGCTGGCCGCGAACCCGGATCCTCCGGTCTCAGCCTCCCGAATGCTGGGATTACAAGCGTGCGCCACCACGCCCGGCTACAAAGCACTGTAATTTTTAAGGTATACTTTAAAACAAAAAAATCTTGAGTCAACATAGCTATTTCTAGACAGAATAGACTGCCATACATGATTTTTGTTCTCTACTGAAAGTCAGAATAGACTGCTGACAAACTCCTAGATAGAAGGAAGAACAATCTGAAACCAGAGAATCTATGGAGTGCACTTATGACTCTTTCAAGAAATAAGGTAGAACCAGGCATGGTGGCACATGCCTATAATCCTACTACTTAAGAGGCTGAGACAGGAAGATTGCAGGTTACAGACCAGCCTCAGCAACTTAAGAGAGACTCTCAGCAACCTGGTGAGACCCTGTTTCAAAATAAAAAAAAATAGAGCTGGAGGTAGCTCAGACGTAGAACACCCCTGGATTCAATCCCAAGTACCAAAAAAGAAATAATAAGGTAAAGAAATGTGCATATCATTAACATTTGTGATATTTCCCCCATTATTGCCTAAATACAAATTGATAACCAGGAAGATAAATTACTACATATTTAAATTTGCCAGAATTCTGGAGGGTCTCACTAATCAGAAAACCTAGTCTTGGATGCTATTTTCTTTCTTTTTTTTTTTTTTGTGGGGTACTGGGGATTGAACTCAGGGGCATTCTACCTCCGAGCTACACCCCCAGCCCTATTTTTTTATTCTTTATTTTGAAACCGAGTCTCACTAAGTTGCGGAGTGCCTCACTAGGTAGCTGAGGCTGGCCGCGAACCTGGATCCTCCGGTCTCAGCCTCCCGAATGCTGGGATTACAAGCGTGCGCCACCACGCCCGGCT
>PVLC010010266.1:0-50000 GCA_004027655.1 Graphiurus murinus | reverse complement strand
GGCTGTAGCAAGTCCCCTTGCCCTCCTGAGTCCGCTTTTTTGATCTTCTTTAGGTGTAGTTCAAATTTCACTTTTTTTTGTTGTATTTTTCTTCTGTTAAGATGCTCCTTATATGGTAAATTTTGTTCAAATTCACAGCGTCTGGGGAAAGCTGTTTCATTCAGCCTTAGGATGTTACCACCTGCAGCTGCTCCTGGCACTCTGTCAGGTACCATCTTGAGGTGAGGTCTCTCCGGGCCCGCGGGGCTAAGACCCCAACACCAACCCAATCCCTCCCTTTCCCTCTTTCTCATATTCGGCTTAGTGATTTGACTTTCATATGTTTGTGAATGTACATCACGTGCATTAGGGTGTTTCCCTCTCCAACCCTAGGTTTTATTTTGCTATTTTCCTTACATTTATGTAGAAAGTTTCCTTAATAAAAATTTGTAAGTCATCTACTTGGGTAAAATGAAAATATGTATTCCCACAAAAAATAAGAGAAACTGAATGCTTTGGATGTAAACACAATGCCCATCCTATTAACACTTCTCATATACACTATATTATTGATTTTGGTTGTTTAAAATAATTTTATCTTTTATTTATTCATGTATTTTTGTGGTACTGGAAATTGAATCCAGGGGCATTCTACCTCTGAGCCACACCCCCAGCCCTATTTTATTTTCAATTTTGAAACAGGGTCTCACTAAGTTGCAAAGGGCCTTGCTAACCTTCAGAGGCTGGCCATGAACCTGGGATCCTTCTGTCTCAGCCTCCCAAATAATGGAATTACAAGTGTGCACCTCCATGCCCAGCCAATTTTTTCTCTTTTAATGGATTTGACTAGACAAAGAATTCGTAAAGGTAAAAATCAGAATGATCTTACAATATATACAATCATAAATTTCTTTTGCATGCTTGGCCCTAGCAGAGTCAGAAATCCCTGTAAAAAACAGGATCCCTTTAGACTAAGGTTTAAAACCTTTCAGAGGAAATAAGACAACCAACCTAGCTCCAAGTCTTACCAGAAAGTCAAGAGTTAAAAGGTGAAGTAGTCTTAAGGCTATGGGAATGAGAGAAGAGGCCGGGAGATGGGAGGCTGGCAAGTGAGCTCAGCATTCTGAGATCATGCTGCCAGCAGAAAGGCCAGCTCTGAAAATACAAATATTAGCAACTTTCCCAGAGGATAAGAGCAACTGCAGGCAGTCAAACAAAGGCAAGCACAGAATACTCAGGAAAGAAACCCACAGTTCACTTGACCTGATTAGCATGGCAAAATGCACCTCCCTCCCCAGGTGGAGACCTAAGATGCTAATGAGCGCCTGAAATCCCAGTATTTGGGAGGCTGAGACAAAAGGATCACAGGTTCGATGCCAGCCTCAGCAATTTAGCAAGACTGCAGCAATTTAACAAGACAAAATAAAAAAGGACTGGGGGTGTAGCTCAGAGGTAGAATGCCCCTGGGTTCAACCCCCAGTAACACACACACACACACACACACACACACACACACACACACACACACACTGATGAGACCCATGAATCATGAAGAAGGCAGGCATGACTGGAGTCCACCTCTACATGATGACATCAAGAGAAGAACTTCCTGTCCACCCCATAGATGCCATAAAATCTATTCCCCACCCCCACTTTTTTGATACTGGGGAATTGAATCCAGGGACATTCAAACTCTGAGCTACACCTCAAGCCCTTTATTTTTAAATGTTTTGTAAATTTTGAAACAATATCTTGCTAAATTGCTAAGGATCTTGCTAAATTGCTGGGGCTGGCCTCAAACCTTCTATCCTCCTGTCTCAGCCTTCCAAATACTGGGATTCTAGTCCTGAGCCACCACACCTGGCCCCCTTTGTTTTTTGCTAGAGTCAGCCTGAGCTCTCTGTTCCCCAAGTATTGTCTCCCTTTTTGGCTTGAGCAGAAGATGTTAATAAAGTCTTCCTTGCCTGTGTTTAAATTCTTTCCACGTACAAGAATCCAAGATTGTTCCCAAGGTCAATAATAGTCCTTGTTACTAAGTTTTCTAACCCAGTAGCTGCCTGACTTGCATTTCTTGAGATCAATACTATCTTTTTAATATACATTGTTGTGTGTGTGTGTGTGTGTGTGTGTGTGTGTGTGTGTGTTACTGGGGATGGAACTCAGGGGCATTCTACCTCTGAGTTATACCTTCAGCACTATTTTATTTTTTATTTAGAAACAGGGTCTTGCTAAGATGTGGTGCCTGGCTTTGAACCTGGGATCCTCCTGTCTTAGCCTCTTAAGTACTGGGATTAGGTATGCTCCATCATGCCTGGCTATATACATTATTTTTGTTTGTTTACTTGTTTGTTTTGGTGCTTGGTATTGAACTCAGGGGTATTTTACCTCTAAGCTATACTCCCACCCTCTATTTTGAAACAGGGTCTTGCTAGGTTGCTGAGGGTCTCACTAAGTATCTGAGGCTGACCTCAAATCTGAGATCTTCCTGTTTCAGTCTCCCAAGTACTGAAATTACAGGCATGAGCCATCACATCTGGCTCTCATATATATATATATATATATATATATATATATATATATATATATATATATATATAGTGTGTGTGATACTGGGAATTGAACTCAGGGGCATTCTACCTCTGAGCTATACCCCCAGCCCTATTTTGTATTCTTTATTTTGAAACCGGGTCTCACTAAGTTGTGGAGTGCCTCACTAGGTAGCTGAGGCTGCTCGCGAACCTGGATCCTCCAGTCTCAGCCTCCCAAATGCTGGGATTACAAGCGTGCGCCACTACACCCGGCTTTATATTGTTTTTAATGGCTGCAAAATACTACATTATATAAACACCATGATTTATTGAGCTTCTTTTTTTCTGTTGGAGTTTTATGCAGTACTTATTTACTTATAAAGCTTCTTGTGCTTTAGATCTTATATCACCAATTATTCTTTTTTTTTTTTTGAAATATTCAATTAGTTTCAACCAGAACATTTAAAATATTCTCCATCCAGGTGTGGTAGCACGTGCCTGTAATCCCAATACTTAAGAGGCTGAGACAGGAGGATCGCAGGTTCCAGGTCAGGGCATGCTGTAACTTAGTGAGACCTTGTTTCAAAATAAAAAATAAAACAGGTTTGGGGATGCAGCTCACTTGGAGTCAATCCCCAGTAACCCCCCCCCCCCTCATATACGCACCCTTCCGCTTGTCTATTACTCTTCTTCAGCCTGATCCAACACATACATCAATATTCTACTGGGATAAGCTGCCTGTATTTTTGGGCTTTTCAGGAAACTATCTTCCTCTGTGGGATGTCAACCTTTGATACATTAACTCTTCTTCATTTCCACTTTATTCTCTTTCCTTAGGACTCAAATACCATTCATACAGTTCTATCTCCAAATGTGTATCTCTAGTCCAGAATAGCCGTGCATGTCCAGTCATTCTATTCCTACTTCAGTACCTCAAAGGCCTCTCAAACTTTTCATAACTCAATCCCCTCCTCCAAACCTGGTCTATTCCAGTGTTTTCTATGTCAGGGAATCCTGCTCTCGTACATGAAATTGGATAAGCCAGCGTTCTCTTTCTCATTTCCCATACCCAACCCATCATTAAATGTTACTCATTTTACCACAAAGCATTTATTTTTTTAAAAATTTATTATAATTTTACATCACATTGGGGTACAGAGTGTCATAAAAATACACACACACAACTCTTGTTGCCTCCCAACAGGGTCCCCCTCTCACTCTTAGCCCAGAAGTCTTTGAGATTGGAATAGGCAATTTTGTATATATTCATGGCATTATTTCTACTATGTGTTCTTTATGACTTCCTTTCCCCCTTCCCTAATCTACCCTCGGTCATTCCTCTGGAGTCTCTGCTCATCTATGTTGTCCTTATTTCCGAATGTCTCTCTAGCTTCCACATATAAGAGAGAACATACATCTATTCATTCTTTGGGACTGGGTGTACTCACCTTGTATAATATTCTTGAGTTCCATCCATTTTCCTGCAAAATGGTGTAATTTTACAAAAAACAAAACAAAACATTTTTTAATCCACCCAGTTCTTTCTACTTTTAGAGCCACCATGCTATCTAAAATATAATTATTTTTTTCTTTTTTCATGTTTTGTTTTGAAATGGAGTCTATGTTGCCCAGGTTTCTCTTGAACTCCTGGATTCAAGGGATCTTCTAGCCTCAGCCTCCCAAGTAGTTGGGACTACAGGCATGTGCCATCATGCCTGGCTTTAAAAGATACTTATAAAGATAATTATTTCTCATCTGTACTAACGCGTAGTCCACTAACTAGTTAACTACAGTTGAGTAGTTAACTGTCAATCCTTCATACTTTAAGTGAAGTTTTTTCCTCAAAACACAGATTTGATCATATTATTCCCACTTACTTAGTGTGTGTGTGTGTGTGTGTGTGTGTGTGTGTGCACGCGTATGTGTTACTGGGTATTAAACCCAGGGTGCTCTACCTCTCCGTTACGCCCCAGCCCTATTTTAATATTAGCATCATTATTATTACTATTATTATTATTATTGTTACTGGGGATTAAACTCAGGGGTAATCTACCTTCGAGCTGTACCCCCAGCCCTATTTTTTATTCTTTATTTGAAACAAGGTCTCATTAAGTTGGGGAGTGCCTCACTAGGTAGCTGAGGCTGGCAGAGAACCTGGATTCTCAGGTTTCAGCCTCCCAAATGCTGGGATTACAAGCATGTGCCTGGCTATTATTATTATTTTTAATTTGAAACAAAGTCTCCTTAAGTTGTAGAGGGCTTCACTAAGTTGCTGAGGCTGACTGCGTGATCCTCCTGTCTCAGTCTCCCAAGTACTGGAGTTACAGGCATGTGCCACCTTGTCTGGCTTGCTTATCATTCTTAATGCTATCTTACTGCTCTTACGTATCCTAACAGACCCATCGTGGCCTTCAAAGTCCTGTGTAGATGACTTCTTCTCTCCTCATGTCAGTCTACTCCCTTTGACTACCTGACTTTCATACACACAACCAAAAGACAACTTTTGTTAGATCCTTGAACATTCCAGGTTCCACAGGATGTTTGCAAATTCCATTCTCTCCGCCCAGGACACTCTTCATCACTGTATCTCCTTTGTCTAGATACTGTATCCTATGCATCTTTTGATTAGTAGGTTAAGTGTCTCTTTCCTGGGAAAGGCTTTCTAGATATTCTGTCTTTCATTAAATGGTTTTCCATCCTTTCAGAGCATCTATCTCTATTTTTAATTGCATATCTATGAGTGTAATTATTCTGTTTTCATTTACTAGCATAGTGCTCAAATATGGAATGTACTTGATATATACTGCTGAAAGAACAAATAAATATATTTGTGCATAAATCCTTGTATTTATTTCAGGTTATTTCTTTGGGCCATATCCCCACAGGTGAAATGAATGGATCAAAAGCTATGCAATCACCCCAATGGCATTTACTACATAAGCAGTTAGATGCACTAATAGATGATGAAATTTTCTTCCTGAAAGAGCCCATTAATCAATCAAAGATAATCTGGAGCAAGTTTTAGGTGATTTTAAAAATCATTAATTTCAATGATATTCTCCCTTGGTCCTCTCTTGTTTCAGCACATTTTGTTTATTTATTTATTTTGGAGCTGGAAATTCAACCCAGGATCTTGAGCATGCTAAGCACATGCTATACCACTGAGCTACACCTTCAGCCCTATGTCAGCACTTTTATCTGTGACTTCAGTCTCTACATAGAGAGGGAGCATGCCATATCTGAACATAATATACAGCACAGGAGGACAATGAATATCCAATTAATAGATGCAGGATGGAAAAGGATCTTTTCATGTTATAATAATGGCCTCAATAATTGAAGGCAAACTCCAACAGGACAAGTGGAGGATCCCACTTTGTTGTGAAGGTGCTGCATGAGAGAGCATGGTACAGCGAGGCCCATGACTGCCTCTCTAGGCTCAACTCGAGGGTTTCTTCTACTGGCTCCAGTGTCCCCTCCTTCTTTGCAGTTGTTTCGAGACATAGACTGCCTTATTTTCTTTCTTTCTTTTTTTTTTTTTTCTTTTATGGTACTGGGGACTGAACCCAGGGGTGTTCTATCAGTGAGCTACACACCCAGCCCTTTTTATTTTGAAACAGGGTCTTGCTAACTTAGCATATATTGGCCTCCAACATGTGATCTTCCTGTCTCAGCCTCTTAAGTACTAGGATTACAGGCATGTGCCACTCCTTTGATAGTTGTCTCTGTCCATTTCATTCCTTTTGTTCTCTTCCTACCCTAGGTTTGGCTTTGGTTATCGTTTGCCTAGTTTCCTCCTTTTTTTTTTTTTTTTTTTTTGTGGTACTGGGGATTGAACTCAGGGGTGTTCTACCTTTGAGCTATACCCCCAGCCCTATTTTTTATTCTTTATTTTGAAACCAGGTCTCACTAAGTTTCGGAGTGCCTCACTAGGTAGCTGAGGCTGGCCACAAACCCGGATTCTCCAGTCTCAGCCTCCCAAATGCTGGGATTACAAGTGTGCGCAACCATGCCTAGCTAGTTTCTTCCTTCTTGATACCATTCTGAAGAAGAATATGATTACCCCTTTTATACCCTTTATATATATATTATATATATACTGTAAATAAATAAAAAAAATATATTATATATATATATATATATATATATATATATATATATATATATATGCTTTAAAACAATAGGTATTCTATTCTATTGAAGGTGGTGGTGCATCCCTGTAATCCCAGCTGCTCAGGGAGCTGAAGCAGGAGGATCACAAGTTCAAGGCCAGCTTGGGAAACTTAGTGACAAACTTGCCTTAAAATAAAAAAAAATAAAATAAAAAGAGAGCCTAATCCCAGTACTTGGGAGGCTGAGATAGGATTGCAGTTTTGAGTCCAGTCTCAGTGACTTAGTAAGACCCTCAGCAACTTAACAAGACCTTGTTTCAAAATAAAAAATAAAAAGTACTGGGGGTGTAACTAGGATGTAGAATGCCCCTGTGTTCAATCCCCTGTACCAAAAATGAAAAAGAAAAAAAAAAAAAAGAAAAGGGCTGGTGGTGCAGGATAGAGTGCCCTGAGTTATATACTAGAATCAGGATAAAAAAATAAGTACACTTCTTTGTTAGGTGAAGTAAATGTTCGTGTATGCCCTTGGGTGAAGACTGTCAATGAATATTTTGAATGTTCTATACCATACCTATTTTTGTTCCTGCTGACTCAGTCAGTTTCATAGGAAAGGGTATTAAAAATCTACCATAGGCTGGGCGTGGTGGCGCACGCTTGTAATCCCAACATTTGGGAGGCTGAGACCGGAGGATCCGGGTTCGCGGCCAGCCTCAGCTACCTAGTGAGACACTCAGCAACTTAGTGAGACTCGGTTTCAAAATAAAGAATAAAAAATAGGGCTAGGGGTATAGCTCGGAGGTAGAATGCCCCTGAGTTCAATCCCGAGTACTGCAAAAAAAAAAAAAAAAAAATCTACCATAGTGCAGCCGGGCGTGGTGGCACATGCTTGTAATCCCAGCATTCGGGAGGCTGAGACTGGAGGATGCAGGTTCGCGGCCAGCCTCAGCTACCTAGTGAGGCACTCTGCAACTTAGTGAGACTCGGTTTCAAAATAAAGAATAAAAAATAGGGCTGTGGGTATAGCTCGGAGGTAGAATGCCCCTGAGTTCAATCCCCAGTACCGAAAAAAAAAAAAAAAAAAAAAATCTACCATAGTGGTTGTGAAATTCTGCCACATATAGTTTTATTTTTAGTCTATGTTGCTAGGTATGGCTTTTGGATAATTATGAACTTCCCAGTTATTCTCTTTGACTCTAATAATGTGGTTTTTTTTTTTTTGTCTTAAAGTTTATTTTGCTCACATTAACATTGTTTATAATGGTTAACTTTATGTGTCAACTTGTGTTTTAGTGAGATTAACCTTTAAATTCAATTTGTATTATGGACAAAGCTGATTGTCCTCCATAATGTAGGTAAGCCTTGTCCAATCAGCCGAAGGCCCTCAAAGAGCAAAAAGACTGACCTCCTAGAGCAAGAGGGAATTCTCCAGCACACTGCCTTTCAATTTATTTGGGTCTCAAGTCTCCTGGCCCACAATACAGAAGTTCAACTCACCAGCTTCCATAATCTTGTAGGCCAATTTCTTACAATAAATCTCTACACACACATATGTACATGCATGCACATGCACACACACATGCACACGTGCGCACACACAAGCTATTGGTTCTGTTTCTCTGGAGAACCTGGGCAAATATATTGTTATACCTGTTTTTTTTAAATTAATATTTATCACATATATATTCAATTTCTCTTTGAAATTACAGGAAACTGTAATCTCTTAGAAACAGCGAATCGTGAGCCAGGCGTGGTGGTGCATGCTTGGAATCCCAGTTCGGGAGGCTGAGACAGGAGGATCTCGGGTTTGTGACCAGCCTCAGCTACTTAGTGAGGGCACTTCACAACTTAGTGAGACCCTGTTTCAAAATAAATAATAATAATAATAATAATAATAATAATAATAATAATAATAAAAATAAAAATAGGGCTGGGGGTGTAGCTCGGAGGTAGAATGCCCCTGAGTTCAAATCCTAGTACTGCAAAAAAGAAAAACAAAACAAAACAAAACAAAAACAGCAAATTGCTGTTTTGTTTTACCTTTTCATATGTTAGAATAAAATTAGATCAAGTCAGAAAAAATTAAAAATCTATTGTCATACAAAAAGCACAGGTCGTGATCCAGGAGACTTTGAATCAGTAGCAAGAAGTGCACCTTACTGAAGTTACAGCACAGTTTATAGAGAATTAAAGGAGGAAGGACTTTGACCTTTTTTGTGATTGGCTGGTATGATAAACCGTTTTTCTGGGTAAACAGCTATTTAAGCTGATTTGTCTGTAGATGACTGGTTCAATTTTACTGAATCATATTGACAAGAACATAAAGCTTACATTTTGTGTTTATGATTAGAAAGAGAATTTTGGGGAAATTAGGATGATTAAAGTTTTGGTTACATGGCTATGGACAGTTGGGTATATCTAAATCATGGCCTCCACTTTTATTTTTTTCTCACACATACAACCCAAGATCTCTGGTATAACCATTGGGTTTACTCCCTGTATCCATCCTTCCTTCCTTCCTTCCTTCTTCCTTCCTTCCTTGACTGAACTCAGGGACATTCTACCTCTGAGCTGCACCTGCAGCCCTTTTAATTTTTTCTTTTGAAACAGGGGCTCACTAAATTGCTACGGCTGGACCTCAAATTTGTGATCCTTCTGTCTCAGCCTCATAAGTACTAGGATTACAGGTGTGTGCCACCACACCTGGCACTTTTTTTCTTTCTTTATGCCTTTGTTTAATTGATTGCTTCCTTCTTCCTTTAAATTGAGAAAGTTAATCTTAGGTACCTCTAAATAAAACCAATTTTTGGAGATAAAAAAGGCAGAAAAAACTGGGCCATAGAACCTGGAGATACACACACACACACACACACACACACACACACACATTCAAAGTTACACATAAGATTTGTTTAATAAGCCACATAGTTTTAGCTAAAAGTCTGGTGCATGCTATATCAGGGCAGATAAGCCCTCAATATATGAGGGAAAATTGTAACCATTTTACACTAACAGGAAGTTTCCCCCATGGTGCTTGATTACTTGGCAACATCTTAAACTTGGATTTTTACAAGTGAAAAACTGAATGCTCTGTGTGTGTGTGTGTGTGTGTGTGTGTGTGTGTGTGTGTGTGTGTATGTAGGGTTCTAGGGAGGAACCCAGGGACATTTTACCTCTGAGATACTGAAATATACTCCCAGCTCTAATGCTATTTTTGGCTCAGGTTTTTTTAGTTTTTTATTTAAAAATTTTTTTTAACCAGGGATTGAACCCAGAGGTGTTCTACTGCCAAACTACACCCCCAACTCTATTTTATTTTTACTTTGACACAGGGTCTCGCTAAATTGCTGAGACTGGCCTTGAACCTGTAATTCTCCCATCTCAGCCTCCCAAGTACTGGGATTACAAGTGTGTGTCCCCATGCCCAGCAAAACAAACAAACAAACAAACAAACAAACAAAAAACAAAACAAACAACAACAAAAACTTCATTCTTTTGATTCTAGAATTTATGATACAAAATGTCATTTTAAAGCTTCCATTTGATATTCTTAGTGCTGGTGTTCATAAGATAAGTGAGAAAATCTTTGATTCTTAAGCTAATAATCTTTGAGGAGCTCTTTGGCTTTACTAGATAGCTTTATTTTGCTGTGATGCTCTATCCAATCTGATAGCCCCCTAGGCACATGTGACTATTTAACTTAAACTAATTAATTAAATTAATTGCATTTAAATACAAACTTAAAGTCAGGTTGCACCAGCCACATTTCAAGCACCCAGTTGCCACATTGGTTAGTGGGGACTATATGGTCAGTGAAGATTGTAGAACACTTTCATAACTGTAGCAATTTCTATTGGGGGAGAAGTGAAAAGCCCATAGTAGTACTAGAGCTATTTGGAAGATGGCAATCATATTGCATAATTTGGAACTGACAATGTATAGCAGCATCTGTAATGTTCTTCCAGAATCGTTTGGTCCTGTAGTGAACAGTGATCAACATGGGAAGCAATGCACACAATGGAGGCTGTTAGGGGTTCCTGTCTTTGCACACAAACTCGAGTCTTGGTGCCCACAGGATATTGGAGTTGATATATATGGAGCAAGAAACTATGGAGTAATGGTGATAATAGGAGCTGAGAGGCTAACTTCTACACAGTGATGAGAATCCTGACTTTTTTTTTTTCCCCAAGCTATCTTGGAATAGCCTTGCTATGTTGCTCAGGCTGGCCTTGGATTCCTGGGCTCAAGCAATCTTTCTGCCTCAGCCTCCTGAGCAGCTGGGACAATAAGTCACATGCTACTCTGCCCATTGTGGGAGCAGATTTTATTTTATATTTTGCAGTAGTGAGGATTGAACCTGGGGCCTCTCACATGCTAGGCAAGTGCTCTACCACTGTGCTATACCCTCAGCCTGGAATCTTGACTTTTTGAATGATTTAGGGAGGCCAAGCAAGACTGAAGCATTTTCAATTGAAGACAGGTTGCAAAGGTTGGGCATGGCCAGGTTGGCCCATGGCATTTGGCATTCCTTTGAAGCTTTGACTTCTCACACCTTGTTGCCAGACGGTTTAGGTTTCATCTGAACGAACTGGTTAGGTGAAGATGATGGAGGTTTGCCCTGAGCCTGTGGCACTCCTGACACAAGTGGCTTTCAGTTGTAGGTTGGGACTGACTTAGGATGGCTTTGCAGGGAACACCCATAACAGCCACTATTTATCTCTTCCTATCCTGGATGGGCAGGTGAGACTCTTTTATACTTATCCATTTGTTGCAGGACAGTGTTGCCTGTTTGAGGGAGAACTTGAGAAAGTCAAGCCCTTTGCCATTCTCTTACTCCAGTGTCACCTTGGCCGTAGATCCAAGAAGAAAAAAAAAATTTCCTTAACTTTGCACTGTCAGTGGTGTTAGCCAGGCTAATACTCCCAGCTTAGGTTAATTCTTTCAGGTTTCAGTTGCTCATATTTCTGTTTTATCCTGGCATGGTGTTAACATCATGCACAGCTGGCAAATATGATTTTCCCTCACTAATTTCCTTTCTCTTAATTTCCTCCACACTTTGTTGGTAGCCAGGTGTTCTGTAGCTCACAAAGTCAGGTCTTTTCATTCCCCTACTGGGTTCTGTCATCACATTAAAACAGTCTTGTACAAAAATTTTCTTTCAAGCTGCCATCCTTCATATCTCCTCTTAGGTTTCAACCTGCTGCTAGGTGCTAAGTACAGGGAGACAGCAAGGCACAAGATAGATTGGTGTCCCTGCCCTCAGGAAGTCACCCAGCAGGAGAAACACACAATTAAGCTATTGTTAAAGTTACCTACAATGAAGGAAAAAGCGTGTGTTGCTTTCACATCTAATTTTATTACTCCTTGAATTTGACGTGCAGGACATGATTGCTTTAGGGTGGCTCTGGCAGGGAACACCCATTAAACAGCCACTATCTGTTCCTTCCGGTCCTGGATGGGCAGGCGAGACTCTAGTATACAGACGCTGGCTATGTATAATAAATTTAAGGTATACCGAATTTAAGCAGTTTATTTGGAAAACAAATAATAGGATGGTGAGGTTGGATTTAAGAACAATTGTGCCAGTCCCCAGTCTGCTTTATAGGTTAGTGACAGAACTCAGGGAAAATGTTCCCATACAACTTCGTAGGAAAGGAGGGGGCGTGGGGACGCCCGGGGAGCCTCTCCTGAGCTCGGGGACACTTCAGGTCCAGCCCCGCCCGGCGCGGGAGAGGCGGGGAGCAAGGCCCGCGCGCACACGCGAGGCTCCGCCCCGGGCGCGCGCCCTGTCAGCCCGGAACTACAGTTCCCAGAAGGCCGCGCGAGCCCAGGAGGGAAGCGGTGGCCGCGGCAGGAAGGGCGCGAGCGGAGGCGGGGGCGGGTGGTCCCGGGTCGGTCCAGGTGGTCCGTGCGGCCGCCGTCGGGGTCCGAGGCGGAGGACGCGGTCGCTGTCGGCCGGGGGTCCCGCTTCTCCGCCGCTGGACGGGCCTGGGGCGGGATGTAGGACGCTGGGCGCCGAGGCCGCCGGCGCGGCGCGGGGACCGCGGAGGACGCGCCGAGGATGGAGAGAGCGATGGAGCAGCTCAACCGCCTGACGCGCTCGCTGCGCCGCGCGCGCACCGTGGAGCTGCCCGAGGGTGAGCGGGCCGGGTCCGGGTCCCGCGGAAAAACTCGCCCAAAGCCCAGAAAACGCCCACAGTTACTTTTCCGGCCGGGAGGGTCCGGGCCTGGCGTGGCCGGTCGCTGGGGCCCCGGGTGGTGCCAGTTGGGGAGGGGCTGGGTCTGTCGCGGGCCGGGTGACGGGACCGTCCGGACCCTGGTCTCTCCCTCTCTCCCGACTATCTGGTGTTTTGGCAAAAGGTGGCGGAGATCCGCATCCAGAAAACGTTACAGTTATGGACCATTTTACAGTCATTGCTCGAAGGGGATAGAGAGATACTGTTTAAACTCCCGAGGGGGGTTAAGCAGCCTTACTATTATTATTGCATTTTAAATGTAGGGCACTGTTGTGTTTTGACAATAAACTAAAGGTTGTTAAACATCAGACAGGTATTCCTAAAGCATTGTGTGCCTGTGTGTGTGTGTGTGTGTGTGTATGTGTATAAAATAAACATGCCTCCCTTCATTTACTTGTGAGACTTGTGTCGAATGGGTTAGTTGGGAACTGGGGTGCATCAACGAAGAGGAATAAGGCATGGTACCTGTAGTTTAGGACTCCTTTTAATGTAGTGTGTCAGAGTTTTTTCAGGACAGGTAAAACTCCAATAATAAAAGAGACGAGAGAGAGAAAAAAAAAAAAGACGTTTTGCAACCTCACAAATTCACACGTTTTAGTGGCAATGGGAAATGGCAGTGATGCCTCCAAGAGGATTTTTGCTTTCTATGCCCAAGTGAAAGAAGAGTGAGGAGGGGTTTATGACTAGTGAATTTTTTTCTTCATTGAAGTAGTTTATGTTATTTTCATTTTTTAAAACCTTTCTTTGAATTGGAGAAGTTATAGTTTATGGAAGGAGGTTTTGGGAGTCTTGAAAGAACTGTGAATTTGGGGATTTGAGAGTAATCTTGAAAAAAAAAAATCCCAAGTCTTTACCTAGTATTCAAAGTAGGAAAGATTTGTGGGGACTATCAGAAATAATTATGTTTGGAACTTTGCTAGTTTGAAGTAATTGACTTAAAAGAATCCTGATTTTTATTTAGTAAGGAGACATCCAAGTTCAACTTTTTCTTTCTCTATATTCTTTGACTTCTACCTTTGAGTTTATTACTTAGATGCTGCTCTTACTCTTTTTCTGATCTCAAATCACTGGTATCAGTTGATGAAGGCTTTGTGTATAGTTTCATTGACATTGCAATTTGTAATGTCTAGATCGAATCCAATTTTTTATGTAAATGTAAGTTAGAAGGTATCAGTAATATTTGCTGGTGTTTTTGTTTGTTTTGTGGTACTGTGGATTGAACCCCGGAACATTCTACCTCTGAGCTGTACTTCCAGCCTTATTTTTTATTTTGAAATGGGCTCTAGCTAGGTTGCTGAGAGTCTCACTCTGTTGCTGAGCCTGGTCTGGAACCTGTCGTCCTCTTGTCTCAGCCTTCCAAGTACTGGAATTACAGGCGTGCTGCCCATGCCTGGCTGTTTGCTGATTTTAAAAATAACGTATTTTCATTGTAGAAAATTTAGAAAATGAAGAAAAATAGAAAAATAAATATTCTACCTTCCAGTAATAAACAATGTTAGCATTTTCTTTATTTCCTTCCATTCTCTTTCTCTCTCTACCAAAATAAAGTCATACTGCGTATAGTTTTTTACTTTTCAATTAGAAAACATTGCAAACTCTGTGTGTGTGTGTGTGTGTGTGTGTGTGTGTGTGTGTGTGTGTGTGTGTGTTTTGCTGCTGGATGTGGAACTCAGGACCTCCAACCTGCTAGGCAAGTGTTCTACCACTGAGCTATATCTCCAACCCCTCACAAACATTTTTTATACCCTTAAACATTTTTAATTGACTTTGTAGGATTTCATAGGATGCATGTAGCAAATATTGAATCTAATCTTGTTTTTACAACTGATTTTATGAGGAGCACTTTGTACTTAAGACTTAGTCTGCTTCTCTGTTTCCTTAGGGTTACTTCCTAGAAGAATAATAGGATCTAATTATGTCAACATTTTTAAGGCTTTAGGTATCAGTTTCTCAATTTACTCCTTGGAAAGTTCCACCAGCAGTCTGGGTGCTCAGAAGCTAGAGAGTCTTAGAAACCTGGCAAGGTAGTACATGCCTGTAATCTTAGTACTTGGGGGGGCTGAGACAGGAGGATTGCAGGTTCAAGCCCAGCCTTAGCAACTTAGTGAAATCCTGTTTCAGAATAAAAAGGGCTGGGGATGTAGTCAGAGGTAGAATGCCCCTGGGTTCAATCCCTAGTTCCACAAAAACAAAACAAAAAACTCCCAATAACACTAGAGTATTACAGTTAAAAGTCGGACTTTTCCCTATGTTGCTAGGCAAAAATGGCATCTTGTTGATATTTTTCTTTTTCTTTTTTTTTTTTTTGCGGTACTGGAGATTGAACCCATGGGCATTCCACCTCCGAGATACACCCCCAGCCCCATTTTTTATACTTTATTTTGAAACAGGGTCTCTCTAAGTTGCGGAGGGCCTCACTAAGTAGCTGAGGCTGGCGGTGAACCCAGATCCTGATGTCTCAGTCTCCCAAGTACTGGGATTACAAGCATGCTCCACCACGCCCAGCTGGTATTTTTCTTTTGTTGTAATACATTTGTTCATTTGTTCCATGATTTTGATTTTTCCACAATCCTAATTTCTGATGATTCTTTTTGAATTCTCTGAGTTTGACTCAGCTATATCATATATTGTGCACTCTAAATATCCACCTTATTATGCTTTCATTGTAAGGGCTGAACAGAACCTTTAAGCTTCTCTAAATTTAAAAAATAAAAATTTTTTTTTTTTTTGCTTTGTTAGAATCCCATAATCAGTAAGCATCTAATTAGAACAAATTATTAAAGTTGGAAAGTTTTTAACCAGCTTTTTCTCTAAAATTGACTTTGTGGCCTAGCATGAAACTGTAGATAATTGGCTTACTGACTTGGATGCTGGAGGACACATTTATGTTTCCTTGAGATGGCGAAAACCTAGTTTTACCACTAAGTAGTGGAGTGAAGGTTGTTGAGTCATACTAGACAGTGAATAGTCTTGTGAGGTAAAGGCAGAGAAATTACTTCATGGATTTGGGTTCTCAAAGGACTTTGAAAGGTTGCTGTATATTTTTTGCAAATGTAGACAAAATAGCTTAAATTGTTGCATTTACAGGGAATGTAGTTTGTTTAATAAAATATAATTTGAGCCCACTTAGCATACACATGTGAATGATGACTAGGATAATTGTCAATATTTAAAAAATGACTCCCATGTGATGACTTGAGGAGAAATTATGTATAATATAATGATGAATCTAAACTCCTTGTTCTTTAAGGTTTTCCTTTTAGTAGTTGAGTTCCAAAACTATAGTTATAAAAATGGCCAACATCTCTTGATAAAACAAGAGATTAAACTTTATCACTTTGAAAACTTTAATTATATATCTAGTTTTCATGGTATTTCCAAGTATGGCAGGAAGCACCTGGCAACAAATTTTACTCTATCCTTTCTTAGTGTAGTATTTCTTAGATAGTCTCCTTTTAGCACCATAGTTGTGGTTATATTTATTTTTTTATCCTTACCTGTAGTGTATGTGACCTTTGTTTTTATAAAGTTAGATGCAAATTAAAAAATAAGATCTGTTCCTTTTCCTGTAAGCAGCCTGAGGTGATCTGTGGAAATTGTTTGCTACTTTCTTGACCCAGAAAACCCCACAAAATTATGCAAATCAAGAGGTTCAAATCTTCATGTTCATTTTAAGAACACCTGTAAAACTGCCCAGGCCATAAAAGGTAGGCATAGCTGAAAAGCCACCAGATATTTGGAAGATGTCATTTTAAAGAAGCAATGTGTACCCCTAAAATGATGGAGTAGGTGGGTGTGCCCATGCCAAACCTTATAATGATCACTAATGCTCACTTAGAATTAACTATTCTCACCAGGTATGGTGGCATACTCCTATAATCCTAGTACTTGGGAGGCTGAGACAAGAGGATCGCAGGTTTGAGATCAGCCTCAGCAACTTAGCAAAACTCTCAGCAACCTAGTGAGACCCTGTTTCAAAAATAAATAAATAAATAAATAAATAAAAATGGTATGAGGGTGTAGCTTGGAAGTAGAATGCCCATGGGTTCAATCCCTACTACCACAAAAGTAAAGAAATAAATACATATATCATCTCTTTTATCCTCAAGATAACTTTATAAATCCTTGGTAATGCAACTTTACCACTTTATAAAGTAGGTACTATTATCCCAATTTTAAAAATGAAAAAACTGAAGTAACAAGCTGTGTAATGGTGGAATTCTAGAACCTTCCCAATAATACATCTTATACTCAGTATACACTATATAGAGTAACCAGAAGAAGCATAATACAATACTATTCTACACACACACACACACACACACACACACAAAGACTACACTCTTAATTTTTTTTATCTCCTATTTCTTTAAAATTATTATTGCAACTCAGTAAATTGTTCTCTACTAATGAGTCACTACCAGAAAATGAAAACAACACACTAAGCCTCCCTTGGCATTACAACATTATTTCATGTAACACACACCCCAATAAAAAAAATCTGTTTCTAAAGCATGACAATTTCAACTAAATCATTCCATAATAAAGCCATAATTAGATAATACCTTTATTTGTGAATTTAAACTTACTAAAATAGTACTTTTTTTTGGTACTGGGGATTGAACTCAGGGGCATTCTACCTCTAAGCTATATACTCCCAGCCTTATTTTCTATTTTTTTTACTTTTAATTTTATTTTGAAACAGGGCCTTGCTAAGTTGCAGAGGGCCTCCCTAAGTTGCTAAGGCTAGCTGGGAACCTATATCCTCCTTAAATGGATAATCTGTACTGAACTTGTGAATGCTGAGTAATAATACTAAATTGCTTTTCACGTATTTACTCACCAATAGTGAAATAACAAAATGGGAAGAAATGGTAACGATATTTTCCATGTCCTCTACAAATAACTCAGTATTTATTTCTAAATATATAAATTGTTTTTCAACCACAATTAGTATCAATAGAACAATTTTTTTTTTTTTTTGTGGTACAGGGGGTTTGAACCCAGGGGCAGTCTACCTCTGAGGTACACCTCCAGCCCTATTTTTAGTTTTTATTTTGAAACAGGGTCTCACTGAGTTGCGGAGGGCCTCACTAAGTAGCTGAGGCTGGCCTCGAACCCGGATCCTCCGGTCTCAGCCTCCCAAGTACTGGGATTACAAGCGTGTGCCACCATGCCTGGCTAACATTTTTTTTTTTTTTTTTTTTTTTTTATTATGCTCAAATACCCAGTTCATGTTTAGTTCTTCTCAATAATTGTCTCAAAAATGTCCTCTAAAGTTGGTTTGACTCAGTATTCAGACAAAGTCAATATATTACATTTGGTTGAGTCATCTCTTTTTAATTTATGAGTCTCTCTTTTAAAAAAAATTCCCCAGTAATTTTAGGCTAACAGAAAAGTCATATAAATAGTAAAGAGTTCCCATAATTATTCTTCTAGCTTTCCCTTATGTTCAACTATAGTATAGTTATCAAAACTAAGAACTAATATTTGTGTAGTACTACTGTTTGTATAATACTACTTATTTTTTTTTTTTGCGGTACTGGGGATTGAACTCAGGGGCATTCTACCTTCGAGCTATACCCCCAGCCCTATTTTTTTTATTCTTTATTTTGAAACCGGGTCTCACTAAGTTGCGGAATGCCTCACTAGGTAGCTGAGGCTGGCCGCGAACCCGGATCCTCCGGTCTCAGCCTCCCGAATGCTGGGATTACAAGCGTGCGCCACCACGCCCGGCTCTAATACTACTTATTAACTGCACTACAGACTTTATTAGAATTTCATCAGTTTGCCCACTCATATCCTTTTTCTCTTTTAGGATCCAATCCAGAATACCACAGGATACCAAATCATTTAGTTATGTTTCTATAGTCTCCCCCAAACTGTGATAATTCTTCAGCCTTTTCTTTTGTCTTATGGTCTTGAAACTTTTAAAGAGGCAGGATCAGGTACTTAGTAGAATTCCCCTAAACTTGGGTTTGTCAGATGTTTTCTCATAATTAGATTGAAGTTATACAAGAGTACTACAAAAGTGGTGTACTCTTCTCAGTGGATCAATTTAGGAGCTGTACAATACTGATATGAATTATTTCAAGTGATGTTATCCTTTATCAGTTGATTAAGGTTGTGTCTTCTGGATTCTTTTAACATTACTATTTTTCTAATATTTTTGGGAGATACTTTGATATTATGCAAAGATTTGTTTTTCCTCAAACTTTAATCTACTACTTTTAGTATTGTGCTCTACCACTGAACTACATCCCCAGCTCTTAGTTATGAGTATTTTAAAGGACTAAGTCAGGATTGTCAAGGTTACTTCTCTCTGCATAGTTTCTTAAAAAACATAAACCTTAAGCCGGGCGTGGTGGCGCACACTTGTAATCCCAGCATTTGGGAGGCTGAGACTGGAGGATCCAGGTTTGCGGCCAGCCTCAGCTACCTACTGAGGCACTCCGCAACTTAGTGAGACCCTATTTCCAAATAAAGAATAAAAAATAGGGCTGGGGGTATAGCTCGGAGGTAAAATGCCCCTGAGTTCAATCCCCAGTACCACACACACAAACCAAAAAACAAAAAAACCATAAACCTTTAAAATAATTTGAGAAATAATTATTAGTAATATATGAATAATACACTAGCTAAAAAGTACATAAATATAATATGGCATCATAGATGCTTTTTTTAACCTTTTCTTTTGAATCACATTTTTGTGAATTTATAAAAGATACGATTATAAGTCTTCTGAATTGTATAAAGTGATAAGTAAAATTATCTTTAATGCCATTTCATAAAAGCTTCCAAAAGAATTTCTCTTGTTATGATTTTGGCAAGAAGTGAGTACTATGTATATTTAAAGTTATATGTACCTGTATATCCATATATTCTTTAAATTCACATAAGTACACATAAATCCCCAAACTACACATAAGTATTCTAAACCACATAAGTACACATAAGCACATATCAGTCCCCAAACTACACATAAGTATTATAAACCTTGATACTTAAAATACCACTCTAAAATTTCATTTGTTGAAACTACAGAAAATACTAGATTCCAGTTTTCTCCTTACATCCAGAAGCTAGGCTCTTTTGTGATGATGTAGAAGGGATAAGCAGTAGAGAAGATAAAGAAATTCTGCACTGTTGTGAATTTTGTAGTACGTCTGGTATTCTGCACTATTCTTATACCTTCTTCCACCTCTTTTTAATTTTTATGTAGAGTTAAGAAAACTCTAATCTTAAGGGTGGGTGCTTGGGTGCAGGCCTGTAATCCCAGCTACTTGGGAGGCTGAGGCTGGAATTTGAGCTGAGTTAGGGCAATACAGCGACACCTTATCTCAAAAAAGAAAAGAAAACTCTACTCTTAAGTGTCATGCTGTGGAAAAAGTAGAAGACAATTAATTCTTTTTTTTTTTTTTAAACTCAGATAATGAAACTGCTGTTTATACGTTAATGCCAATGGTTATGGCTGATCAACACAGGTGAGTGTCTGTTGGGTAAATTTATGCTTTTTGAAAGGTATAAATTGTTTTAAATGTGTAACACACACCCCCACTCCTACAGTTTGGACACAAATATCCTGGGACCAGTTATTTAGCCTATTATGATTTTCTGTTGTAAAATAAGAAACAAGATTGTCCAAGATCCATATCTAAGCTGTAAAATTTCATAGTAAGAGATTTTCTAAATGAATAATCAAATATTGTCAAGTACCTGGTTGATCACTGAAATAGAAAACAAAAACATTGTGGTAGTTTCTTTCAGAGGTCACTACTGATTTTTATAGCCAAAAATTAGGTCTGAGGGCAACTGTGTGTTTTTACTTTAATGTTTTTTTATTGATGTGTTGTTGATACTCTTATAGGGACATTTTCAGATGCAGTTATCAGGGTTTGTGAGTGAGTCTTCACACTTGTAGCACTTAGCTCTTCTGTGACTAGTCATTGGATAGTTTGCTATAATGAGAAGAAAGTAAAGAGAAATTTTTTGAAACAAATTTAAAATATAAGTTATTTTTTTGCTTTAAATTTCCTACCTGGTATAATTAAAAAAAATTTTTGCCTGACTTTATTTGACTAAAATTAATAGTAGGTAAGATCAACTTTCAGCAAGAGAGGCAGGCCAGCTGGCCTACCCAATTTGTTTCTTAAGAATCTAGGGAAAGCAGAAGTCATTGTACTCTGTTGTGTGTCCTAGGGGCAGGTCTCAGTGGGCAAGGAGAACCTTTATTTTGCTGATGACCTTACTACTCTTCTATGCTTAGAGAATAAGTGCTTTACTATTTGGTTGATAAGGGACAGAACCCTTTGAATAATTAATAAGAGTTGCTAAAAAGCTGTTATCTTGATTGATTATATTAATTTTTTTTTTACATACTGATTTCTCTTTTAATCTTTTTTTGGGGGTATAGGTCTGTTTCTGAACTATTATCAAATTCAAAATTTGATGTCAATTATGCATTTGGGCGTGTGAAAAGAAGCTTGCTTCACATTGCAGCAAAGTAAGACTAAAGATATTTTGGGTTAAACTCCTGGTCTAGAGTAAGGATCATAAACTTTGAGTCAGCATTGCCTCACAGTAGTTATGGAAAGAGATCAGAACAGATAGCAAAGTAGTTTTTTATCCTGTTTAGGGTATAGTATGCCATGTATTTCTCTAGATAAATTGTTAACTTTGGGATTGAACTCATCTCATGCTCCTGTTGTCTTAGCATCTATGTTAGGTATGGGAGTGTCTTTCCTGGATGTACATAGATTGTGCATTCACCAAATCTTTCTTTGATCCCACTAACATAATGAATAAAAAGGATTTGCTAACTGCACATGAAGCCATTGGCTCTATATTTTCTTATGTAGGTGGGAGTATGATTTTTATCCACAGTCTTCCAGTATATAATCAATCAGTTAGCTAATTGATACCTATCCTCCTTTCAAGATTTAGGTAGATATGTTGAAATTAATTGTGCATGATTAACTTGGTCCCTAGAAAGCCAAAAAGTTGAGAGGACTATATGGTTTCTTTCATAAGTTGATTCTTTATTTTGCTTTATTTGAACTTCTCAAATACTTTTAGTTTTCATAATAGAATATGCCATCTTGAAAATAGAGGATATTTATTTGTGACAGAAGTTAAATTATAGGTAAATATAGATCTTAAAAATAATAGAATTTAATAGCACCAATAGAATTTTTGTTTTTAATTAAACTATGTCAAGTATGGTCACTTATTGAATGTATCTTAACTGTCTCTTAATATTGTTTTAGTTGTGGATCAGTCGAATGCTTGGTTCTGCTGTTAAAGAAAGGAGCAAATCCCAATTATCAAGATATTTCAGGCTGTACACCCCTTCATTTGGCAGCTAGAAATGGGTAAATACTTAGTTTCCTAAAATAGCTGAAGCTGTATTATCAGTTATGACTAACAGTATTTCACTCTACCTTGATTTGGCTATTTTCTCAATATTTGCCTTGGGAAAAAATCACAGAAATAATGTGTGCATTTTTTTTTTTTTGTCTAAGAATAAGTATATTTTTTCTCTTTAGGGTGGGTCTTAGGTCATTAAATTTTAGAATGACTCATATTTAGTAGCTTATTAAATTGTTCACTAATATATTTCATCATGGAAATGTATTTATAGAGTTTAGTAGTATGTGTATTGATGACATTTTTTGAAAAGCGTCATTGTTACCTCTTGTGTGTGTGTGTGTGTGTGTGTGTGTGTATGTGTGTGTGTGTGTCTTCTGCTAATGTTTTGCACTCCTAATTCCATGTCTTATTTCCCAAATTGCTTGTTTAGTCAATTTTATTAGTGGAATTAAAGATGCAGTTGTTTAGGAGTGAAGCATACCAGAGTACGCTTTCTAGTTAAGGGTAGGTTTCAGTGCTAAAACTATTTTTCATTTTAACTGTGTAAAAAGTTTTCTAAATAAATAATGTGCATAAAAATTAAAGAGGCCGGGCGTGGTGGCACATGCTTGTAATCCCAGCATTTGGGAGGCTGAGACCTTAGGATCCGGGTCCACGGCCAGGCCATTCTCAGCTACTTAGTGAGGCACTCCTCAACTTAGTGAGACCCTGTTTCAAAATAAAAGAACAAAAAATAGGGCTGAGGGTATAGCTCGGAGGGAGAATGCCCCTGCGTTCCATCCCCAGTACCCCCCCCCAAAAAAAAAAAAAAAAAAAAATTAAAGAGGTATTTCTAAAAAGCAACAAATACAGAGATGGCATATTAAGTATATTTTTGCCTCTCCCTGATAATCTGGTTATCATATGAGTATAGTTATGTTATTGTGTCTCATTTTTAGTCCTGTATGTTTTTTTTTTTGGTCTCTTTTCTGCAGCGCATTTCAGGTGTTACATCTCTATGTGTGACTCTGCCTCTGATTTTTACTTCCCAAAATTCAGTTGGACCGAGACGTAATACCAAATGATTGGAATTAAAATGAAAATAAGTAGTTTTAGATTCAGGTATTGAGGAATTTCACAAATTTTTTCAAACATTGTAAAACTTCTTTATGGAAGTACATTCTTATTGTGTCTCTTCTTTTGATTAATCTTGAAGATTTTTGTTTACTCTTCTAAACTAGGGTTTAGTTAGTTGAGGTTACTGCCTAAGTGAGAAGGATATGGAGCTAAAAGTATCTTATTACATCAATCTGATGCCAAATTTTTTCATGTAAGGATGAAAATTGAACCAAAAAGATAAGAATTATAGTGATATCTAGGGTGGGCAGGGGACATACTCTTTCTATCCTGTCTGTCCTGTCTCATTTCATGAGTTAACATGTGAGTCAGTTTAATTGTCTACTGTTTTTACTAGGTTATCAATATGATCAAACAGTTGTTTTATAATAATTAGTATATTAGATATGTTGTGGTATGTCATCATAGAGTAAATTATTCATTCCCTTGCCAAATCGATTTCAGGTCCATATACATTACCTCAAGTAGTGATAGGATAGTGACAAAGGTCTTTGAAAAGGTTACATATACTAAAATACTCCAGTGCTCTGTCAACAACCATGAAGAGAAGGACACATTGCTACAGGCGGGGGTTAAAAAGTCCAAAGTAATGGTAGTAGCACACGTAGTCATAAGATTTCAGTGTAAGGGTCAAGAAGTAGACCTTAGACTTGAAAGACAGGATATCAGGGTATTCTTGGTCTGCTAAAAAGACTTCTAGTGTACTGTTTTAAAAAGTAAAAGCCTTTTAAAATATCACATAGGAAATAGTTTTGAAGCTGGTGCAGTGGGGGATTGCAGGTTTGAGACCATCCACAGGAACTTATCAAACCCTCAGTGATTTAGTGAGACCCTATTTCAAAATAAAAAAAGGGGTGGGTATATATCTTGGAGGTAGAACATCTCTGGGTTCAATCCCCAGTACCAACCAACCAGTAAGCCCCAAAATAGTTTTGATCACTCTCTCAACAGTGATTGAAAAGATTATAACATTTAAAAGATGAAATATGACAGATACTATATGATTTGCTTATCAAGTCAGCAAAAAGGAATAAAAGTTCATGATCCACTTTCTTTTTTTTTTTTCGGAACTGGGGATTGAACTCAGGGGCATTCTACCTTTGAGCTATACCCCCAGCCCTATTTTTTATTCTTTATTTTGAAACCGAGTCTCACTAAGTTGCGGAGTACCTCACTAGGTAGCTGAGGCTGGCCGCGAACCCGGATCCTCCGGTCTCAGCCTCCCAAATGCTGGGATTACAAGCATGCGCCACCACGCCCGGCTCATGATCCACTTTCTAATTTCTTTTTTTTTTCTTCTTTTTCCATTTTTTAAAAAAAATTGGTGCATTGTAATCATGCATCTTTGTTAGGTAGAAGCTGGTAAAGGCATACATGTACACATTTTTCATTTAACCCTTCCTCAATTTCCATTTCCCACCCCACTCCCTCACCCCCACTTTCTAATTTCAATGCCTTTCTACTTCCATAAAGATTTCTTTTGAAATTTAATACTTAAATATTTTAGGTTTTATTTATTGAATGGGTGCTTTGTACAACATATAGGTACTCTGTAAATGTTTGCTAAATGACTTGAGTCCTTGTTACTTCTGATAGCTACTAGTATTTTCAGAATGAGCTTTTGAATGTAACTTCATTATGAATTCAAATTTTCCTTACTGAAGTAGAAGTCATAGGAGAAGTCTGCCCTTTTTGCAGATCCATCTGTTTGCTTTTGCTGCCACAGCTATCCCTGTCACATGGTAGTATATTTCTGTTGGTCTGCTTTAGTAGTTCTCTCATCACCATTAATGCTATATTAGATTGCCCTTCTTTCCTATAGAAGCACCTTTATGCTTCCACAGAGCACTTGAATGACTGGTCCCTGTGTCATTTGGGTTAACATAAGCTTCCTATAATTGTAATATCTGGGCAGGAAAATAGTTGCTTCCTTATACAGAGGATCCAGCATTGTTCATGATTATATAAGAATGGTAGAAGGAAAGATTTTGAAATTATTGTGTATCTTTGCTTATAGATTGGTTATATTTGAAGTATATTTTTTTTCTTTATTTTTTGGACTGAATTATGAGCTTATAAAGGACAAAGCACATATGTTAGTTAATATTTTAACTGATTTTTAGCAAATAGCTGCTAATTACTAGATTGTTCTGATTTACTTGGATTCTGGAAAGTAGTAAGAAAGATTAAGAAAAATAGGGTATGTTTCCTATATTGCCCTGTACTTTTGCAATTCATTTTTGGAAGGAGGGCGTTATAGGCTGCTGTTGCTTTTCAACAATACCCACCCTAAGCACTTTCTTGGGTCTATTCCTGCCCCATTTCCATTGAATTCCTATTTTAGAATTAGGCCAGTGGTCCATGCCAACTTCTGGACTGATTTTAGAAATCTACCCTTATGGGTACAGACTTAAACACACATGTAGTTTAAACAATGTATTTATATATTAATTGGACTATCTGTTGTCTCATGATTACTAAGAATCATTCTTTTTCTGTGGTATTGGGGATTGAATCCGGGCTTCCCACGTGCTAGGCAAGTATTCTAACACCAAGCTACATCCTGCTTAGCCTTTATTTACTTATTTATTTAGAGACAGAGTCTTGGTAAGTTGCCCAGGCTGGCCTTGAATTTCCTATCCTACTGCCTCAGCCTCTTGAATAGTTGGGATCATAGGCATGTGCCGTCATGCTCAGTGATGATTTTAATGGCCTTTAACATTGTTTCAGGTATAGAAATGAAAGCAAGAAAAGTAATTTGTCCTGTTTTTTAAAAGGTTTATTTGATCAATAAAATTTTTAGCTATTGACTTATTTAATATTGAACATTTAATTAATAATAAAGGTTCATGGCTTTTCCTGGCTTTTAGCAATTCTTTTTTTGGCAGGAGTGTGTATGTCTGTGTTAGTACATTGTAATTATACATCATAATGAGATTCAAAGTGATACATTCATATATGCACAGGACATCACTTGGTATGTTTCCCTCCTCACCTATCCTCTTCCTGCCTTATGTGATAGATTCATAGCAACACATTCACCTATGCACATTATTTGTTCTGTTTCTTTCCTCAAGCCTCCTTTGTCTTCTCACCTTCTCTCCACTCCATTCTCCTTTCACTACCATACTGATCTCTTCACATCCTTGCTGGCATTTATTTTTGTTTGTATTTTTTTTTTTTATTCTGGAAATTGAACCCAGAAGCATTCTACCTCCAAGCTACATCCCCAGCTGTATTTTTTTTTGGAAACAGGGTCTAGCTAAGTTACTGAGAGCTTTCGTTGCTGAGGCTTGCTTCTAAACTGCGATCCTCCTGTCTCAGCCTGAAAAGGCTGGGATTATAGGTGTGCACCACCACACCCAGCCATATTGCTTGTATTCTTGATGATTGCCATTCTAATTGGAGTGAGATAAAATCTCAATATAGTTTTGATTGCTAATGAGGATGAACATTTTGTCATGTATTTGTCAGCCATTTGTTTTTCTTTTAAGAAGTTCCTGCTGGACGTGGTGGTGCATGCTTGTAGTACCAATACTTGGGAGGCTAGGAGAGGAGGAACGCAGGTTCAAGGCAGGTTCAGTCTCAGCTACTTAGTGAGGCCCTCTGCAAATTAGTGAGACCTGTTTCAAAATAAAGACTAAAAAGTAGGGCTGGGGGGGTGTAGGTTGCGGTTGGAATTTCCCGGGGTTCAATCTCCAGTACCACAAAAAAAAAAGTTCTTATCCAGTTCAGTTGTCCAATTTTTAATTTGATGCCTTCCCATTGATTGAGCTCAGTTTTATTTTCTGAGCTTTAGGGGTCTTATTGAGGAAGTCTCTCCCTGAGCTTATATGTAGGAGGTTGGTCCTGTGTTTTCTTCTAGTATCAGTTAATATTTATCGAGAGTGTCTGGCTCTGCTTAGTTTTGAGTTGATTAAAGAAATGATATAGTCCATGGTATGAATAACCTTATGAACTAGTTGAATAAACAGTAATATGTATATATTGTTCTGAACTAGTTGAGTAAATAGTAATATGTATATATTAGTATATACTCTATGTAGTATGTATAGCACATTATTAACACTATACACATAACATGCATATAGTATATAATATATACACTATTTTATATTATATATTACTATTTATGCAGTTAAATTACAAACAACCTCATGGCATAGATTATATTTTCTCAGTCAGTTCAGTACTGAGCATAGTCCAGTGTGCATTTTGCGTGTGTGTGTGTGTGTGTGAGATAGCTGATTGTCATATGAACAATACCAGTAGAAAATGAATCTTCAGGAGTATAAAGTTCCATATAGTTTGTAGGACAGTAAAAATAATTGAAAAAATGACGTTGGTAGAGGGATGCATAGACATGCATTTTATTGATTTTCAATTATATTTGTATGTCAGTATTATCTTAAATATTTTGTGATGAAGAGACATTTTGCTGTTTTCCCCATACATTAGTCATATTTTTTATATTTCTAATGAAGATTACTATTCCATTTACTTACTCAACAGTAGTAATATGAAAACCTGATTGTGTTATTTCTTTATCCTGTTACATTTGAGACATGAACACTTTTGTATTTTTTTAAATAGTATTTATTTAAATATTGCAGGTATAGCTTGAAATTGTAGATACAGACTTACGATATCATCAAATAATGTTGATTGTAGTTAATATTTCAGTAAAATAATTCTCAGTCATATATTTTTCTAGGACCAGTTATCTTTGATTGTCTCTTTCTTTTCAGACAGAAGAAATGTATGAGTAAATTATTAGAATACAGTGCTGATGTCAACATCTGTAATAATGAAGGTCTTACAGCGGTAAGTGCTAACTTTTATCTGAAATTTAAAAAATATTTTTTGGAAAATAATCTTGAATGTGATGGTAATGCAAAGTATAGTACAAATGTTTCTGCAGGTTATACTAATTAAGAAGGTGAAGAATGTTTTGAGGTATAGTTGTATTTATTAAGAAAAGTTTTGGTTCACCATGTTTCGCCCTTTTTCTTTTTAGGCTTATGACACTTATTTGAAGTTTTATTTCCTTAATTTTTGTCAGTGACTTTGGAGCATCTCTGCTAACGTGTCATCGGTTTCTTACAGGAGAACTGTATTATGTCCTTCTAGGAACTTTTAATATGTCCACTGTAGGGAAATTGCACGCTAGGCAGCAAGGATAAACTAAGTGGCAAAGGGAATGGCACTCCCTGTATTCCCTGTAAGCAGTGATCATCACATTAGCATTTGGCTAGTGTCTTTCCAGATTTGTTATGTCTTACTTAAACTTGTATTTTTACCCATTTTGCCATGTCACTTTCTTTGCAAAACTAAGTTAATGTATTTTTGATCTATATAGATTTTGTAGGGAGGTGATATGATATTGCTGAAGTGATAGTTGAAATCTTGAAATTTCAACCAAATTGTCATTGCTTAATGGAACATTATTCATTTTGTAAGTAGAGATAAAATACAGTTATGTGACAGTTGAGCAATTATTTTGAAGTCATGTTAGGAGATGTTAAGATTTATTAAATTGAATTTAACCTTTTGATAATACTTACATTTTTTAAATCTTTTAATTTGTGAGTGAAGAAGAATATTGTTTACTTTCCTAGCCATTTCTCAAGGCCTTTTTAATTAAAATGTTTTTTGGGAGGGGCATGAGAAAAAACATCCCTAAGATTTCTGATTTTTTTTTTTGGTGGTGGTACTGGGCATTGAACCCAGGGGTATTCTATCTCTGAGCTACACTCCCAGCCCCATTTCTTTATATTTTTTATTTTGAAACAGGGTCTCACTAAGTTGCTGAGGCTAGCTGCGAACCTGAGATCCTCCTAAATCAGCCTCCCAAGTACTGGGATTATAAGTGTGCACCACCACACCCAGCTAGATTTGAATATTTTTATGAGGTTACAAAACTCTGGAAGGTTACAAAACCCTAGAAATAACATAGATCTTTCCTTAGGATACCACCCAGTTTAGACAGGATAAGATGCCCAGTGTTAATGCAGTCTGTTTAAACCATATAATTTTTATCTGCTAATTTCTCTTTACTTCTGAACTTTAAGGAAGATAGAGTAGAAAATATTTTAAAATAAAAATTTTATTAAATAAAGTTATTTATGCATATATTTAAAGAGTCAAATGATTCTCTAAGGTGTGGTAATAACAGTCTTGGCCTTCCTCTCTAAACTTCCCCTCTCCAAGCGCCTAGGCAATTCTTGTCAGCTCTCTTAATGGATTAAAAATTTTACATATCATTATCTAAATAAAATTATGAATGCTGTTTTTTAAAATTTCTTGGGCCATTATCCATTTTTCATTCCCACTGTACCTAAAACATTACCTCAAAACATTCTGCACCTTCTTCATTAGTGTACGGAAGTAACCTGCAGATATACTCATACTGTACTTTGCATTACCACCACATTCAGTGATTACATATGATTGATCCAGTTTTTCAGCTTTGTTGCCAGCATTTGGTATTGCCACTTTTTTATTTTAACCATTATGAAGGATGTGTAGTATTATCTCATTGTACTTTTAATTAGCATTTGCCTAATTCTCAGTAATGTTTATTATCCTTTCATAGATGTATTTGCCGTTTGTATATCCTCTTATAATTCATATAATTTGTCCATTTTCTAATTGGATTTGAAAAAACTATTAGGAACTTAGGAGTTTTTGTTGCTTGTTGTTTTGGTACCGGGGATTGAGCCCAGGGACATTCTCTGAGTTACAGCCCAGCTCTCTTTATTTTTTATTTTGAAATAGGGACTCTAAGTTGTTGAGGGCCTCACTATGTTGCTGATCCTCGAACCTGTGATCCTTTTGTCTTAGTCTCCCAAGTACTAGGATTACATTAATAAGGCCTTTTTAAAATTTTTTTATTATTTTTTATTGGTACTGGGGATTGAATCCACAATATTCTACCTCTGAAGTATTGAACCTGGAACACTTTACCTCTGAGCTATACTCCTAGCCTTTTAATTTTTTGCAATAGGGTCTCACTGACTTGCTAAGGATGGCCTCAAATATCCGATCCTCCTATCTTAGCCTCCCAAGTACTGTGATTACCTGCATGTTTCACCACATCTGACTTCCTTGATTATGTCTGGAAGGAGTGTCTTATGGAGACTTATGTCCTCTCTAGGCTGGACTGATTGGTTTCTAGGTCTGCTGCTCATTTGTTCAGAATGTTTGTCATCATCCTGGAGATTTTTTGTCTTTCTCTTGCTTTAGTTCCATTATATGGGTCTCGCGTCAGTCTTTCCTGATAACTATACTGTCACTTTGCTGGAACATATTATATGGTTGTTTCTTGAAAAAAGGTTCACGGGATATAAATTTGTATGCTACCTTCTGTGTCTGAATGTGACCTTGAGTATGACACTAAAATTATAGGCTGGATATCATTTCCTTTTAGTATTTCGAGAGCATTGATTTGTTGTCTTCTAGTTTTTAGTCTGGAAATTTGTTGCCATTACGATTCTTGATATGAAACCTTTTTTTTTTTTCTCTAGAAACTTACAGAATCTACTTTGTCCTTAGGATTCTAAAATTTTATGATTATATATGTTAGTTGGACTTGTTTTATCTATTTGGTGAATAATACTGAGGCACTGTCAATCTGGAAACTCATATAATGGGAACTCGTGAGAAATTTCTATTTTCATAAATTAAGACTTCAATGATTCTTACTCCTCTACTTTTTCTTTTTCTAACTCATTTGATTATTAGACCTCTTGTACTAACCCATCATTTTTCTTTCATTTTCTCTTCTTTCTCCATTTCTTTTTTTTGTGTCTTGTGGGAGATATCTTTAGCATAATCTTCTAAATCTTCTTTTGAGTTTGCCTGTTCCTGTCACAGTATTAATTTTCAAAGGTGGTTCTCTTTTTTGGCACCATATTTTGCAGAAAAATAGTATTTTTTTTGTTTGTTTGTTTCCAGGATGAAGTCATTGAGTTCTCTCAGAATATTTACAGATCAAGTTGGGCGTGGTGGTGCACACTTGTATTCCCAGTACTTTACTTGGGAGTCTGAGACAGGAGGATTGCAGATTCATGGCCAGCCTCAGCTATTCTTAGTGAGGCCCTCTGCAACTTAATGCTTAGTGAGACCCTATTTCAAAATAAAAGATAAAAAATAAAGCTGGGGGGTGTAGCTTGGAGGTAGAATGCCCCTGTACCCAAAAAAAAAAAAAAAAAAAAAAAAAAAAAAAAAAAAATTCATGGATCCTTTTTTTCTTTTTTCTTTTTTCTTTTTTGCTGCTTTTGCATTTTGTTTTTCAAATTAGTTGTATCTGTCAAATGTTTGGTGGAACATGAGAAAGCTATTTGAAAGCCCTGTCTGCATGAATGAGATTTGTTTACTAGAGGTTTCAGTGTAAGGTGATCTGCTTGGACATTTGCCTTTGGGACCCTTCCTAGTGTCAGTCTCTTTAGGAAGTTACTATTGAGCCAGTCAGATTCCTCAGAGAAAGCTCTTCAATAGTCAGGCCTGGATACTAGGAAGAATGCTTTGGGGCCGGGCGTGGTTGTGTGGTTGTAATCCTAGTACTTGGGAGGCTGAGACAGGGGGATCTGGGTTCATGGTCAGACTCAGCTACTTAGTAAGGCTCTCCGCAACTTAGTGAGACTCTGTTTCGAAAATAAAGAATAAAAAATAGGACTAGGGGTGTAGCTCGGAGGTACAATGCCCCTGGGTTCAATCCTCAGTACCGCAAAAAAAAAAAAAAAATGCTTTGGGATATCAGTATTCAGGATGTAAACTTGCATTTAAGTCCCCCCCCACCTTTTTTTTAAATGTGTAGGCACTCTTGGTTCACTGTACTTGATTGCTCTCATTCTGACTGTTTTCAAGGCTCTTTGTCAGGGACCTTCACTGTTGAGAGTTGGAGAGGAGTAGGACCTAAGGGTCTGAATCACATTAAGTGAACTTTTGGCTGATCTGTTTTTGGTCCTACCTTTATCCCTACTTACTTCTGATTCTGAAATCTTTTAGGGGTTCTGTGATCTGAAAAACATGACTTCTTAGGTTTTTCTACTACTGGTTTAGGATTTTGCTTTTCTGACAATTCAACAGGTTTTATCTGACAAGACAAATAATACTGTCTGCTTTTTGTCTCCCAAAGTTAGTTGCTACTCTTTTCTTTGTCTTAATGGGTCTCTCTTTAAGATTTTTTTTTGGCGGGGGTACTCTACCACTGACCTACATTCCCAGCCTTTTTTGTTTTTGGAGACAGTCTCACTAAGTTGCCAAGGCTAACCTCAAACTTGTGATCCTCCTGCTTCAGTCTCTTGAGTTTCTGGGATTACAGGTATGTACCACATGCCTGGCTAAGAAATACTTTTTTTGTGTGTAGTATTGGGCATGGAATCCAGGGGCATTCTACCTCTAAGCTATAACCCCAGCCCTATTTTATTATTTTATTTTGAAACAAGGCCTCACTAAGTTGTGGATAGCCTCATTAAGTTTTTGAGGCTGGCTGCAAACCTGCAATCCTCCTATCTCAGCCTCTCAAGTACTAGGATTAAAAGTGTGCACCACCACACATAGCTAAGAAATACTCTTTTACTGTTATTGCAGTCTGATTTTACAAAGAAGCCAAAGCTGATAGATGTGTTCAACTTACCATTTTAAAACAGGGCCATCTTAGTATATTTTACTGGAAAAAAAAAAAATCGAGTGAAAAACACATGGATTTGGACTTAGGAATACATAGCTCGAAGTTTTTCTTTTTTCTTTTTTGGTGCTGAGGGTTGAACCTGGGGCTTTGTGCATGCAAAGTATGAGTTCTACCACTGAAAACCCTTGATCCCTCTTAGTCCAAAGTTTGAACATTGCTTATCTTTCAGTGATATAGGTATTTTATGTTTTTTTCTTAATCCTTCCTGTACATCTTGTTTATGTAAGATTATCTTTGCTGTTTATAAATGCAAGAAATAAAGAATATACGTTTGCTTCTGGAATAGGAAAATATCCAATACCTTTTCTCTAGAGAGAAACGATAAACTATGTTTAGAGTTCAGGGTCACCTAAAAAGTAGAGTATTTGGTGATCTTTAGCCTAGGTTATTTACTATTTTGAGACATTGAGTTCTTGATTTTGTAATAGATGATGTTGTAACCTAGGTTACATTTTGATGTGTATATTTTTTTTTCTCATGCAAAAACAAAGGGAAAAACTATATGGGCTTAAACTCTTTTTAGTTTATTTACGTTCTTCAGTTGAGAAGTAATAGCATTACTTAATCTATTTTTTAAACACTTTTGCACAAATATTAATTAAATGGCTTCACAGATACACTGGCTGGCTGTGAATGGGCGGACAGAGCTACTCCATGACCTTGTGCAGCATGTTAGTGATGTTGATGTTGAGGATGCGATGGGGCAGACAGCACTACATGTGGCCTGCCAGAATGGTCACAAAACGGTAAGTTCAGTCATGGAAGCTTTCCAGTTGCATGTGTTTGTTTTTAAAAATGTTCTGCATTCATGAAAAATACATATATTCATTGTGCATATTTGGAAACGTGAAACTTCACAGAAAAATATTGTACATATTTGGGAAACATGAAACTTCACAGAAAAATATTTTCTACATATGAACTTCTCATGAATATATTCTAGGTAGAAAAAGGTAATAGAAGATAGTGTTTTAACTCTTCAAAATATTTGTAATTTGAATTTCAATTTTATTTCTGATTCACAGAGTTTTGTAGCTGCATATATTAATTTTTTTCTTTGTATTTATGTTATTGGAGAAAGAACTCATGCATGTTAGGCAAGTGCTCTGCCACTGAACCAGATTTCCCAGCCTGCCCCCACCCCCTCTTTTTTTTTTTTTTTTTTATGGAGACAGGATCTTGAACTTGCAGTCCTCCTGCTTCAGCCTCACACATATAGTTGGGATTATAAGTATGTGCCAGTGGGCCCAGCTGAATATACTAAATTTTTAAATGTAGGAAAGTGAATACTGATACTGCTTAAATAGTTTATGTCAGCTTAAATTTTCCTGTTTTCTATACTAAAATGACAGTTATTATTTTATATTTCTAAAATCATGCATTTGTATTATGGCAATACTCATCTGTTACTCCTGTGTACAGATAATCTAATTGCTAAATATTCTTTCTCATCAAGGAGACTTTACTGCCATATATAGATTGAGAGCTTAAGATTTTAGATTGCATTTCTACTTTACTATAATTTCCTATCCCATTTACATAAAGGTTTTTTATATTTAACATTACTGATAATATAGTTAATTTCTTTGTAACCAAAACAATAACAAGATTCCTGTGCATAATTTCTTACTTTCTGAGCCAACATTATTAAATTTAAATTTTTTTTTTTTTTTGCGGTACTGGGGGTTGAACTTAAGGGCATTCTACCTCTGAGCGCACCCCCAGCCCTATTTTTTATTCTTTATTTTGAAACAGGGTCTCACTAAGTTGCGAAGTGCCTCACTAGGTAGCTGAGGCTGGCCTTGAACCCGGATCCTCTGGTCTTAGCCTCCCAAATGCTGGGATTACAAACGTGTGCCACCACACTTGGCAAATTAAAAAAAAAATTTATGTGAAAAAAAAAAGATATGAAGTAGCCTAGCCTTGATGACCCAGCTTTATTTTTTTTTAATTATATATGTGGTGGGGATCAAACCCAGGGCCTTTCATATGCTTGCCCCAATGACCCAGGTTTTTAAGGAACTGCTGCATGTTAGGAAATGAATCCCACTGACAGTTCACAGAGGACAGAAAAGCATCTACTTTAATATAAACGACTTCACTTTTTACTTATATAGTTAAAAAAAAAAGGGAATTCAGATTAGAAGTAATCTACAAAAGCTGATTTTAGCTTCCTTGAGCTAGTGTAGAATTGAAAATTACTAAGAAAATCTGGGTTTAAAACATGTGCATTGCAGGCTGCATTAAAGATTTAGAATTACCTTGTGAAGTTATTGAAGATTAGGTGGTACGAGTATAATATACTCCATATGGCTTACAACCTAAAGCAGGTGTGGTAAAGTAATGGAGAATTCCTCATAGCCTTTGAACAATTATATGCTCAGAAGATTTATAGGGAGCCTGACTTCTCTGCAGTGATGAGTTTCACAGGGTGAGATTTTGCAGATACAGTGGAGGAGAAATGGCACAAAAGGCCATGTTGATTTATGGTTGACTATTTTGGCAGTGATATACTTTTCTGTTGTAGTAGATCAGTTATAATTATCTATAATGATCATATACAAATAAAGAAAATGCTTAGCATTGGCTATTTTCTGAGTCATTGTATGTGTTTTGATCTTTTTTCTATTAGGACAAGAAGGAATCTTAAAAATTAATAGTATCTCATTGTCTCTAGGCTGAATTATATTTCTAAAAGTCTATGTTGATAGTTGTGTTAATGTTGTCTGTGTTTCAGAATTACTCATGTATTTCTGGGACTTATTCAAATCTCTGTGTTAGCATATCCTTTTATCCTGAGTTTTATATGATTTACTTATCTATGAAGTATGATAAATTATTATAGGGTAGGGATTACTGATTTTTAAAACGTTTTATGTATCTTTCAATAAGTTGAATATTGGAATGGCCTTTCCATAAGTTAAATATTGAGATGGCCTTTTAATTGTTTCAAAGTAGCTAGTTTTTGCACAAATTCATTGGAAAGATTCCAGACTATATGTTCATATTAAGACATATTAGCACATGTAGGCTTCAAGATTTAATTTTAAGCTTAAAACCTCACATACTGATTGTATATATTTTAAGAAACATTACAATATTTTTGTGTGTGTGTGTGTGTAGTACTGGGATTGAACCCCCCAGGGGCATTCTTCTTCCAAGCTGTACCCCAAGTCTCATTTTATTCTGTATTTTGAAACAGGGTCTCACTAAGTTACAGAGGGCCTCATAAGTTGCTAAGGCTGGCCATGAAACTGCGATCTTCTTGTCTCAGCCTCCCAAGTACTGGGATTACAAGTGTGTGCCACCATGCCTGGCCCATTACAGTATTTTAAAAATACATTAGAAAAGCCAGGATAACAAATAATCTTTTGAAATTTGCCGTCTAATCTCATTTTAGAGTAAATCTCAAGAGTGCATTAAAAGATTTTGAGAACTGTCTACTAACCCTAAAGCATTGTAGAATTTATAACTGAATACTATATTCTTGTTTTGATGACCAGAAATGCTTTTTCAGATTTACATTACTTCTCTTTAAAGGTAAAATATTTGGAAGGTTCATTTTTGTCATAATATGTGGGGTCCTCCTGACGAAGGGGGCCCCTACCCCGATCTCCCTGGAGCATCTACCCCGAAAAAGGGGTTCCCCATGGAAAAGAAAGGTCGTGCCGAAATGAACACATGGCGGGGACTGAGCATTGGAGGACTCATCCGTTTATTACATGAGGGGCAAAGTGTTATATAGAGAGAGTGAGAGGAGTGTCTCCTTGCAGGGCAAATCAGCGTAAAGGTCATCTTGGTCATGCCTCTTTGCACGCTGAACACACTACCAGGGACTTATCAATGTCTTGATCACACTGAGGAGACATCCCTCGTCCAATCCTGGTCTCTGGTAAATAGTCTTAAGCCTCCACCCTTGCCACTTCCTCTCTGAGCCATCTTTGATGCCTTTTTTTCCTTTCTGTCGGGCGGGGCTACCGCCTTCTCTCTGGGGATCTTTCCCTACAATTCCCCCTTTTTGTTTTTTATGAGGGTGGCCCCTCCTTTGAGAGTGTGCCTGTCTTACGTTGTCCCCATCTTTCAAGGGATCTTACCCGTCATTGACTACCACTCTAGCTATTAGGAGGGCTCCCCAAGGATCCAGTTTGAAGTGATGGCATCTCTCTCATAGGGGTTGAGGGCGGAGGGGAGAGGAGTTTGGTGGCCGAGGATGAGGTCCAGGAAGCGAGCCGCAAGAATCCTTCATCCTAGTTAGTTCCATGCTCAGGGCCATCCATAAGAGCATCTTCATCCTGTGGAGGAACGGGAGACATTGGTTCAGGGCCATGACGGCCCTGACTTGGTGGGATTAGTTTTATGTTTCTTGCCGGCAGCCAAAGGGGTTTGGGCTCATTTTGAGGAAATACACATCCATATCGTCTTGTGGTTTATTATGGCCTGCCCTGTAGGGTTATGTGGGATGCCTGTAATATGTTGGACATGCCAGATGTCTAAGAACTCTCGTGTAGCCTTACTCATAAAACAGGGTCCATTGTTTGTCTTAACCTGACACATTCAGAATTTTAGATACAGAAGCAAAACCTATGCAATCAACATTCTCAGAAACCGTATTACATCCTTGTGTTATGAGATGGATACCTATTATTTGGAAATCGATTCATTTAGACAGATATTACTTTAGTGTTCAGTTGACAGATGGCAACGAATTCACTACTGGTAAAGTCTCGGTAGCCTGTTAAATTTTCTTATAAATTTTGGTATTCCATTCTCAGAGTGGCTCTATACCCAATTTTTTTGAAACATGTTCCCTGGTTTATGCCTGTTGTTCCAATGTAGCTAGTATTATTTTGGAGGGGAACAGGGGTTTGAACTCAGGGGCAATTTACCTCCAAGCTAGACGTTTTGCCCTTTTTTATTTTTTATTTTGAAACAGGGTCTCAAAAAGTTGCTGAAGTTTTTACCAAGTTGGTGAGCCAGTCCTTGCAAGATAGTCTCAGCCCAGGTGGAATTAGGCCCATCCTCACTAACTGCCTTCTTTAATTTACCGGAAAAGCCTGCAGCGGGGATTCCCCCCGGCCATAGGGGGGAGGTCCCTCCCGGCGGGGCATGCCTCCCTGAAGGGGGCTTGCCTTAGATTTGGGAATCCCCACCTCCTCTGGGGGGGCAGAGGCCCCTCCCTGATGGGGCCTGGCCGAGGCCATCCAGGCCAGGGAAGGATATAGGCCCCCAGGGGGCTCCCTACTCTTTTTTGCGCCCCCTCGGTCAAGGGAATCCCTGTCTTTTAAGACTGAGGCTTGCACTGACAGCTTGGCCGACTATGCCCCCTCCTCTGGGCTGGGGAAGTCCCCCTCCATGCTGACAGCTGAGGAAGAACTACGGCCCCGAAACATGCCTTATCGAAAGAAAAAAGGTCTTCTGAAGTGATCCGTGGCGCCAGATTGACCACCTCCCTCCAGACCTTATCCTCCTGTAAGTCTGACAGTTCTAGCCCTTTACTCCTAAGCATATATTTAAAGGCCTTAAGGGCTGACTTTTTATCTTTAACTGTTGTGTTACCCATTTTCTTTTTTTTTTTTTTTTTGGCGGTACTGGGGATTGAACTCAGGGGCATTCTACCTCCGAGCTATACCCCCAGCCGTATTTTTTATTCTTTATTTTGAAACCGAGTCTCACTAAGTTGCGGAGTGCCTCACTTGGTAGCTGAGGCTGGCCGCGAACCCGGATCCTCAGGTCTCAGCCTCCCGAATGTGTTACCCATTTTCTATATGGATCTACCTTCCCCTGTAGACCGCTTAGCCGTGGGGCGAAGATACTCAACGTTCTTCCCAGGGAACAGGTATGGTGAAACCGGGCGGAAACACCAGCTGTGGGGTCCTCCTGACGAAGGGGGCCCCTACCCCGATCTCCTTGGAGCATCTACCCCGAAAAGAGGGTTCACCACGGAAAAGGAAGGTCGTGCCGAAATGAACACATGGCGGGGACTGAGCATTGGAGGACTCATCCGTTTATTACATGAGGGGCAAAGTGTTATATAGAGAGAGTGAGAGGAGTGTCTCCTTGCAGGGCCAATCAGCGTAAAGGTCATCTTGGTCATGCCTCTTTGCACGCTGAACACACTACCAGGGACATATCAATGTCTTGATCACACTGAGGAGACATCCCTCGTCCAGTCCTGGTCTCTGGTAAATAGTCTTAAGCCTCCACCCTTGCCACTTCCTCTCTGAGCCATCTTTGATGCCTTTTTTTCCTTTCTGTCGGGCGGGGCTACCGCCTTCTCTCTGGGGATCTTTCCTCACAATAATAAAGAAATCAAATGATCTTTACCATGACTTCATATAGATATATCTGTTTCATGAGAGGGGAAGAGCATAAAGGCTTCATCATCCTCTTTTTAGAAGAAAGTGCTTCGGGCAGTGGAAGAGTACATTCTTTTTTTTCCTTACAGTATAATAGCACCATGACTTCTATTCCTATTTTAAAAGAATGGATAAAAGAAATGATCATTGTTGTAATTCAAGAAATGGTCATTTTCCTCCCACAGGGCCTGGTAGTCAATGACAGGTTCGATTTTCTCAGGGCAAATCAACCTAAGACAGGGCTTGTTGAATGACTCATCGAGACCCCCATGACAGGTAAGATTATGCACCTGGTAGGAAACGACCTAAGACAGGCACAGCCCTTCGTGCATTTTAAAATAAAAATGGGGGAGTTGTGGGAGCCCAGCTGGGCCCTTTCCCCGCTGGCAGTTGCTATCTGCATATGTGAGCAATTATACTGACTCTTCTGCTATGGCTACATTGGCATCTTGAAGTCTGGAGATTGCCCCTAGGATGCGTAGATGAAAGACCCTCCTACTTCTTAGAAAGTAAATATATGACCCTAAAGGAGTATGGTTTTATGACTCTAGAAAGTTTGCTTTACCAGGCTATGTTAAGAATGTGGGCTATACGTGTAAAACAAAGAAGTGGTGCTATTTGTGATCTGACAATGACTGATATGTCATAAATGTTTATGTAACCCTATTGTAATCAAGAAATGTATAAAAAATTTGTGCTAAAAAAAATAAATAAATTTAAAAAAAGAAAAAGAAATGGTCATTTTCATTATTAAATTCTTAATTTATTTTTATATAACTTTCCTTACATTAGCTGTTGTACTGCATTAGTAGGTATACGGTACCAAAATTATGGTTTGATTTTGACTGTTGAATTTGTGTGTGTGTGTGTGTGTGTGTGTGTGTGTGTGTGTGTGTGTGACTAGGGATTGAATCCAGGGGCTTTCTGCCTCTGAACTACACTCCTACCCCTATTTTGTTTTTTATTTTGAAACATAAATAAAAACAGCTTTGCTAAATTCCTGAGGCCGACCTTGAACCTGTGATTCTCCTTTCTCAGCCTCCAAAGTTCTGGAATTACAGTGTGTATTACCATACCCTCTCATAGTATTGATTTGAAAAAGTCATTTCAAGTTAGTCAGGTATGCTGGGACATGTCTGTAATCCCAGCTACTCAGGAGGCTGAGGCAGGAGTTCAAGGTCAAGAGTTCTAAACTAGTCTGACAACATAGTGAAACCTAGTTTCAGGAAACAAAAATATTATTTTGGGGTTTGTTATTCAGCTGACTTGTTATGTGGTCTTTGGAAACTTTTTCTTCTCTTGCTCTTATATATCTTGTCAGGTGTCTTCTGTCTTGTCATGATATAATTGAGGAATGTGTTGTGAATGCTTTGGAGGACATTTAAGAGCAATGATATTATTACTACCATTACAATTTGCATGATGTGATTCTATAGAAGTACAGAGAGTGATATCTGGATGCTTAATTACTTTTGTGCAAGAATTTAGGCCCAATGTTTTTTGTTTGTTTGTTTTGGGTGGTATTGGGAATTGAATCCAGAAGCATCTACCTTTGAGCTACACCCCCAGTCAAATATTATTTCTTATTTGGAAACAGGGTTTCACTAGGTTGATGAGAGCCTTACTATTTGCGTAGCCTGTCCTCAAACCTGCGATCCTCCTGTCTCAGCTTCCCAAGTACTGGGATTACAGGCATGCACTACCATGCCTAGCTTCAGTGTTTTTAAATTTGTTTTTGTTTTTTTAAAGTTTCATTTTCACAGAGTGTAGTTAAAAACATTATCCATATTAGATATAATTCACTCAGCTTTTTTGGCTGTAAATTCAGCTTACTCTTTGATAAATTTTTGGTTATTAGTTTTTTTTGGGGGGGGTACTGGGGATTGAATTCAGGGGCATTCTACCTCCGAGCTATACCCCCAGCCATATTTTTTTATTCTTTATTTTGAAACAGGGTCTCACTAAGTTGTGGAGTGCCTCACTAGGTAGCTGAGGCTGGCCGTGATCCCGGATCCTCCGGTCTCAGACTCCCAAATGCTGTGATTAGAAGTGTGTGCCCGGCTTGGTTATTAGTTTTTTAAGATTTATAAGTATATTGAATTACTATAAGTGATTGATTACAATCTTTCTGGAATAATGCGGATTTAGAAACCCTAGAGAACTATCCTATAGTTCACTCTAAATTTATGTGCTAGGTTACATAAGATTAGAGACTAGTTACATTTTTTTTTTTTTTTTTTTGCGGTACTGGGGATTGAACTTAGGGGCATTCTACCTCTGACCTATACCCCCAGCCCTCCCTATTTTTTATTCTTTATTTTGAAATAGGGTCTCCCTAAGTTCCGGAGGACCTCACTAGGTAGCTGAGGCTGGCCGCGAACCTGGATCCTCTGGTTTCAGCCTCCCAAGTATTGGGATTACAAGCGTGCGCCACCATGCCTGACTGACTAATTACACTTTATTTAAAAATAAATTACATTTTTATAAGTATAAACTTTATATTCTTAAATGTATGCAACTGAATTTGTAGCTGCTCAAGCAATATAAAGTGATAGTTAAACATTGGGTAAATGTACACTCCTAAAAATTAAAAGCAGTTGTTTGATATTGATATCATAGACTGAAATTATAGATTTGTTAGTAATAGTGCTCCCCTACTTCAGTTAGTTCTTTTGGTTGGTATCCTTAGCCAGCTTACAATTTTTTCATCTGAGAGTTACCCGGCAGCCATGCAAGCTTAATTGAAAACATTTGCAAAACAATCAGATTCAGCCTCAAGACACAAAGGTAGATATATTGATATTTCTGAATATATTTTTATTTTGAGGAATTTTATTTATTTCAGTGCTAGACTTTTCCTTTAATCACATTTGGGAAATGCAAGCAAATAATAGAAAGAACTCCCATCCCTCTTGTTTTCTTAATACAACTGGATAATAATTTTTGCTGAATATTGCATAAAGGTTCAAATTCTCAATAGATTTTGGTGAACAGCCTTCTAAAGAAACCCTGGATAAACCCATCACTGACTAATGAGTTGGTAGTTTTTCTTAATGTGTAAGTTATTTGTACATTTCCACAAGTCATGTCATCAGAATCATTTAATAAAACAAAATAAAGATGCCTTTTGGTTGTTTATTCCCCTTTTAGCAAATGATAATATCACAGCTTAAACTTTTGCTTATATCCTTATTACTGAATATCTATTCATTTTTACTTTGATCGGTGTTATTTTGAGAGTTGACATCAATAAAGTAGAGCTGCTTTGTATTTCTTACTTTGTAATTAGCAGTGTATTGGACACAGCTGGTCTTGATTAGTCACTACATTCAATTAAATGACTTTTGAGATTGATCCTACATTAGCTTTGTACATTAGTTTTCCACCCAGGACACTATTTATTGCTTGAAAGGTTATGGAGTCTGTTGAAAATGTGTTGTTTCTTAAGGATCACTTGAAGGTCAGGAAAATCCCTTTTCTAATGCTTTTCCTTTTAAGATCATCAGGAGAAGTTTCTTAATTCTCTGAGGAGGAAGAACCCCTATTCTAGATAATCAGGGTCTAGGAGAGTAGTTTTTTGGTGGTGGTGGTGAGGGGAAGAGTTGGGCGGGGAATTTGAAATTCTGATTTTTTTTTTTTTTTTTTTTTTGTGGTACTGGGGATTGAACTCAGGGGCATTCTACCTCCGAGCTATACCCCCAGTCCTATTTTTTATTCTTTATTTTTGAAACCGAGTCTCACTAAGTTGCGGAGTGCCTCACTAGGTAGCTGAGGCTGACCTCGAATCCAGATCCTCCGGTCTCAGCCTCCCGAATGCTGATTACAAGCGTGCGCCACCACGCCCGGCTGAAATTCTGATTTTTTAAAGAGCTTATTTTGCTGATGCCATTTTAGGTGCATAAAGTTATTTCAGTTCATTGTAGTTTTTAAAACTATGTATGCTATATGGATAATCAGCTACTAGTCATAGATACTTATATTGGTATACTTTTACATATTTACATTTTATTGAAGCTGCCAAGTTTAATTTTTACAAGTAAATGAGAAGCCATAAAATTTTGAAAATGAGAAACTACAGTCGCTATAATCACAATCATAATGTTTTTTGAAACTTTTATGGCATATAGTCCAATGCACAGTTTTCACAGAATGTATTTGTGTGTAGGGCTTCAGGGGCAGGACAATTTCTAAAATAAATTGAATCCAAATAGAGAATCTTGATTACCATATATTACATTGTATATTTTGTTTATTTATATTGTCTCTTGGTCTTTCTTTCCCACTACAATGTAAACTTCCTGAGGACAGAAATTTTTGTCCATTCTTTTCATTCTTGTAACTAATAGACATGAAATTTTTTTTTGAAAGAATGAACACTCAAGTACAGTATTATTTTCTCTGTATTTGTGAATGTCAGTTTTTCCTTTTGTATTTTTAAGTGGAGTATATATTGATTATTCAGATTTGTAAAAAAGGTTATATCTGATTTATTTCTATCTATTTGCTGAAAACCTCTACTTTTGAAAACCCATAGGGACTTTAAAATTTGAATCCAGAGTTTATTCTTTTCGTTTAGGTTGTGGCTTATGTTTTGGTGTAATCTTAAATTCTCAAGTAGTATTGTTACTTCAAAAGCTTTTATGTATTCATTTTAATTTAGTAAATGCTCAGAGAACATTTTGCCTCCACTTCAGTTTTATCCTATGTGATATTAGCAGTTTTACATAACTGGGAACATTTTTTATTTTGTAATACTTTTGAAGATTTTAGTCTTTAAATTCTGCCCTGAATGAATATCTCATTGCAATTTTATGTAGCTATTTATCCTTTCTGATATTTCATGTCCAAATCATGTGTATGTTGTTAGCAAGAAAATAATTTATTGCTGCGGTTAGATCTTTTGCAGTACAGTTGAAATATTGTCACACTAGATTGGGAATGAGAATCTTTTTTGCACACTAGCCTGTATTAAGTTGTAGTAAGGGACCCAGAAAAACTCACCTCCCCAAGAGGACTCAATAGGAACTGCCAGAATAGTACAGTGATGGGTCAAATTGGGTATTTGTTACAGCCTCTGTACCCTATTTTGACACGATGTAGACCTATTTTATTTCTCTTTCCACTCACCACCATATAGTTGGCTAATTATTGAGGTGAATACATCTTAGAGTCCTTCTGTACTTGAATTATCATGACTTACCCCCTCAGAGGAATGATTGGAGATTAAAAGGAACTGTGATTAAGGTTATCTGTGACTTTCTTGCTACTTCCCCTATTATGCCATTGAATCAATAATTCTTCATTATCCTTTCCCTTCCTGTTTCAGAGCTTTTACAAAAAGAAACCAGTAAACAAATTTCTTTTTTAATCACAAAGGCTGATGACTTTTCATTCATTTTAGTGCTGCAAGGCAATATTTTATTTTACATATTTAAATTCTTTTATATACTTTTTAAATCCTAACTTGTAACTAAGGGAGTTGGGGTTGTCTATATTTCTTTAGGCAACATTTTATCTGTAAGTGAAGGTATTGAAAACTTTAGAAAATATGCTTATTTTAATAGTTGCATATTTTGAGAATCTTATTTGGGATAAAATTAGGCTAAACAGAAAAGCAGAAAGATTTCTGAGTGGAAAGTAACATATTAGAATAAGTAACTTCCACTGCCTTAATAAAGTGTTCTTTTATCTTAGAGAATTTTTAATGTTGTTATAGGATATACAAGGATTTGATGAACATAGAATTTTTAATGTTTGTAGAATATATAAAGATTTGACAGAAATGTGACAGTTCATATGTAAATCATGCTTTCTTGCTATGCTTCCTTTGAAGTTTGTCTTATAACTTATTGGGAGTAGAGAAGTATGTTAATCTAATGGCTGAATTGTTTTTTTTTTTTATTATAAACTCTACAGTAGAAGTAAAAACAGAAGTGCTGTGAAAAGTATATGGTTTTAAAAATGGCATTATTTTAAAACCAAACACAGTAGCTGTTGAGACACTTGAACTTGACTGACAGATAGCTGTTTGACAGGGAATTAGTAGATCATCTGCATTTAATGTACTTTATGAAGACATGTCAGATTGTCATAGTACTATTTAGTGACCTGAATTCAGAAAAATTAGAATTCTTGCTTTTTGTTAACTAGGATTATGGTTACGAATATAGGCGTAGGTTTTAATCTCTGCTTCACTGTGTATGGGGGTGCAAGTTATCTGACCTTTTTGAAATCTAGTTTCCAGCTTGTAGAAGTGGAGAGAATATCACCTTCCTCATCTGATGCATTAAATGAGTTGATAAATCTAAACTGAACTTGAGAGGGAGGGAGGGCAAGGGAGCGGGATGGGAATTTGGGGAAGGGGTCAAATGAGAATTGTGAGCACATATATCGTTATCAATTTGTACCTAACAAAGATGTATGCTTACAATGTATGAATAAAAATAAAAATTAAAAAAAATGAGTTGATAAATGCTTATTAGCATAGTGTCTGGGTAAATGTTAAGGTTATTCATATTATATCACTAGGTAGTTTTAACAGTAATTTATATGAATGCATAGTATAGTTTGTTAATTATTTCAGTTTCTCTCTGGCTTGTGTATTAATATTTTTCATTGTTTTACTTTCATCTCTTCTTAGCCTTTTGAGCAATGAAGGCTTATTGTCTATAATTTCTATAATATAGACAATATTAGTACTGTCCATCTCCTGTTTTGAGACCATACAGATACAACTGCTAGGTCAAAAATCACAGAGGTGAAAGCCATGATCCAAAGACCCACAGAGGCCTTCTCTTATAAAATAATGATCTAAAAGATTTTATAATTCATACTGGGGTAGAAGTAAATTCAAGTTGCAACATATAAATACTATATCTTAAAACTTTTTTTTTTTTTTTTTGCGGTACTGGGGATGGAACCTGGGGGCATTCTACCTCCGAGATATAGCCCCAGTCCTATTTTTTTATTCTTTATCTTGAAACAGGGTCTCACTAAGTTGCCGAGGGCCTCACTAAGCAGCTGAGGCTGGCCGTGAACCCGAATCCTCCAGTCTCAGCCTCCCAAATGCTGGGATTACAAACGTGTACCACCATGCCCGGCTATCTTAAAACTTTTGAAAACTTTTAAAATAAAAAATGATAGCCCTTTAACCACTTTTTATCAAACCATGATCACCAGAGGCAACATTTTCAACTCTTTTAGCTTTTCCTCTAGTACATTTTTCTAAATAATAAGCTTCTATGGATTTGAAAATTTTGACATTTAGATATTACTTAATTATTTTGTGTTATGGTGAGTGAGGATTTATAACTTTTGGTGCATTTTTGGGTATTTTTATTGGAATCTTATGTAGTTAAACATGTTTTTCATTTATAATCATATATTTCATTTATAATCATACATGTTTTTCATTTATAATCATGTAATAGCATGGCTGACTAGAGAATTCTATGTTTGAAATAATTCTACCTTACAATTTTGAAGGCTTTTTACCCTTTAGAGTCCCTTTTACCCTTTGAGAAGTTTAATGTTAATCACTGAAATTTCATATTCTTGTTATTATATGAAGTCTCCCTTTGACATTGCTTTGTTGACATTTCTTTATTAAACTGGGAACTGAGGCCTTTAAATTTGACAATTCATAACTTTCAGTTCTGGGAATTTTTTAGTATTATTTCTTGATTCCCATGTGGTCTCCCACCTTCTTCATTTTCTTTATGCTCAGTTTCTGCATTGTGTCTCTCTGGATTGATCCACTAATTTTTCTCATCTTTCCTGTTTTGTGTTTTTTTTTCCCCTCAATTCTATTTTCTTATACAGTTACTAAATATTCTTTCTAAACTCCTGTTGAACTGTCATTTCTGCTGACATATTTTAAATTTCTTATACTCTGAATATTTCCATCTCAGATTCCTGTTCTTGTTCCATGACTTTAATCCTCCCCCACCTTTTACCCCTTTGCTGATGTATCTGCTACTTTTCTAATTTTTATTTTCTTTGATTTCCTTTATTTTTCTGAGTTTGTTTCTTTTTTTTTTTTTTTCTTTTCATTTGTGGTGCTGGGGATTGAACCCAGGGGATATCTACCTCTGAACTACACCTCAGCCCTATTTTATTTTGAAACAAGTCCTCATTAAGTTGATGAGCTGGCCACAAACCTGCGATTATACAGTTTTAGCCTCCCAAGTATAGAGATTGCGAGTGTGTGCCACCACACCTGGTGCGAGTTTTTTATTTTTTTTATTTTTTATTTTCAGGTCCAGGGGCTGTGTCAGTTTTGTCTTAAATTATTTTCTGTCCATTAATGTAATGGCGAGGTATTAAGATGTTGTCTGGAAGCATTGTGCATGTGATGTGATCTGGCTTCACTATACACTAAGTTCTCAATCTTGGCATTGTTGATACTTTGGGCCTGATAATTCTGTGTTGTAAGAGCTGTTATATTCATTGTAGGATGTTTAGCTGTATCTCTGACCGTTGTTCCCTAGCTACCAGTAGCACCCTCCCTTCCCTAGTCACAATGATCAAAACATTTCCTGCCATTGCTAAGTGTCCTCTTATGGGGAAAACATGTCCTTGATTGAGAACCATTGTTTGAATTGGACCTATTGGCTTGAATTGAATGATTTCACTGGGGACTCTTCAGTCTTTGGTGCCAGACTCCAGAGTGGAAACTTAATTTTTCCTTCTTGAAGTTTGAAGCCTGACTGCTGGATTTTGGGGAGCCAAGTGAAATATGGGACTGGAGTTTTTTCACTTAATTATTTTTCACCATGGCTCCTCAACCTTTACTCAATACAGCACATGCACTTGGCGCAGTGGTAGAACACACTTGCTGGCATGCACTAAGATCTTAGGTTCTATGCTCAGCACCCCCCCCCCCCCAACCAAAAAAAAAGTTAAGTGGAGCTAAAAACAGAAAGAATAGTTGAAAGATTATAGAAGAAACTGATCTTCTGATCCTTAGCTAAGACCTTTCCTCCTAATTCCATACCATTAGTCACTAACCATCTCAACCATCTATTATCTCAATATGGAAGCTCTGAACTGGCAGACAGGAAATACAGGTGTGGTGTGTGCTATATTGAGATTTGGTTGCTTTTTGTTAGAATCCCCTTTTGCAGTCACTTGGATTTCAGTTTTCTTTTGGACTTCAGCTTTCTTTTATCTACTGAGTCAGTTACTGGTATTGCTTTGCCGTCTTCCAAAAACTTATCGGCTTGTCTAGTTAAATCTGCTGTTATGTTCTTTCTTGTTCTTGTACAGTTTTATAGTCTGATTATGTTGCCAACTTATTACTAGGTTTTAGAACATCAATAAAGATCAACAGCCAGGCGTGGTGGCACACGCTTCTAATCCCAGCATTGGGAGGCTGAGACAGGAGGATCTGGGTTCGTGGCCAGCCTCAGCTACCTAGTGAGGTCCTCTGCAACTTAGTGAGACCCTGTTTCAAAAAAATAAAGAATAAAAAAAATAGGGCTGGGGGTATAGCTCGGAGGTAGAATGCCCCTGACTTCAATCCCCAGTACTGCAAAAAAAAAAAAAAAAAAAAGAAAGAAAGAAAGATCAACATGTGTGTTCAATCTAGAAGTAATACTAAACAGTCTAATTCCAAAAATGTTTATATTTTTACATTTTTCTTCCTTTCTGCAGGATTGTATGAGGATTTTAGGAATAGAACTAGAGAATATGTATTTTTAAAAGTTTTTAGTTGGACCTTGTCCTATCCCTAATCATCAAATCGGTACTTTCAAGGTTTTATATTAGCTTACTTTCTCTTTAGTATAAGTTAAATGATTACAGGTGTAATATATGAGTAACAGAGAAGCTGAGCCAGTATTGACTACTATTTATAGGAAAAGGGCTTCTTAGTTTTTTAAACATTTTATATTTTAATAATTATACTCATTGACTTTGGGAGAGTTACAGTTTAGTATATATTTTTTGTTTTTAGAGGTTAAAAAATTTTGGCTTAAATTCAAATATCTAAAGTAGTAGTGTCCAGTTCCCTAACCACATGTAGCTATTTAGAGTTAGATTAATTATACTTAAAATGAAAAATTCCATAGTTGTACTAGCCACATTTCAAAGTTCTTAGACACATATGCCTACCATCAATACAGTGCTGCTTGAAAGCCTTTCCAGGTTAACTGTTTATATCACCTATTGCCTGAGAGACTCAGCAAGCTTATCAAAGTTGAATTGGCCAATCATTATTGTTGTCACATATCGTCCCCCGCGCCGGACCCTTGCCCGCAAGGGCCCGAAGAGACGACAAACACACAGGAATGGTGCAAGCTTCTTTATTCTTCTCTCTCTCTCTCTCTCTTCTCTTACTCCCTCCCTATTCTCTTACTCCTTCTCCTCATGGGAGAGACTTCTTCTCTCTTCGTCAGGTACGGGAGGAATTGTCAAGGGGCAAACCAGTGAGTCTGTCAGGGAGTATTCACTCAGGCAACTTCAGTAACACTCTCTCCTATTGGGCACGCTCTGACGTGCTGGCGCATGCGCTCTGACGTGGCACAGCCCTAGGATGTTACCACGTGCAGCTGCTCCTGGCACTCTGCCAGGCGCCATCTTGAGGCGAGTTCTCTCTGGGCCTGCCGGGCTAA